>JAHREE010147901.1:0-10987 GCA_033628505.1 Tringa tobata | reverse complement strand
ACGAAGCTGAGGCCTAAACTGACTGAACTGAGGCCTAAACGAGGACAAATTAGGGTCTATTCTGCCCCATGAAACTAAAAATGCCCTCTTACAATCCTCTCTGCGTCTTGAGAAATGGTGGCATCGCTACGTGACAAGGCCCTGCCTTTTCTTTCGGACAAACCATGCCAAATCATGACAAAGTTAAAAATTCGCCCATTTAATGCATCATCCTTCACAAAGTCTTGGTTGCCATCAGCATGGACATGGTAGTTCTCACTTGGAAGCTCAATTTCAGCCTTTCTGCCTACTCAGACAAATATTATTGCACTTAAGTCACACGCTGAAGGGTTTCTTCACATGTTCAGACTCTGTTTTCTTATAATAAAAAAAAAAGCTGAGGCTTCAGAAAGCAATGGCGGGATCTGCCTGTGGTTCTCCACTCCTATTCCTGCACGGTGGAAAACAGTGACTAATTCAAATAACTCCATGGACTTCTGCGGGCAGTCTGCATGATAAAATAATATCTTACTTTGTGGGACCATTTTATGTGGAGGAACATTTAAAACACGTCAGGGCGTCAATGAAGGCGAAAGGCATTCTTGTTTGGGAGACAGTTAAGAATTGGGAGAAAAATATCTCTCGGCTTTGGTTTTTAAGCAGCTACAAAGACTTTATAAAAAAAAAAAAAGCACAGTTCACATAGATGTCTCTGTGAAACTCCTACTGACATCCAGAGCACTAAGACTGATCACTGTAGGATGTGAGATACTTTGGAGTGCATTTTTTTTTTTAAATTAACTGGATGTAAGACAGCCTGAGCAAGGGGTGTTAAATTGTGCCAAGTGAGGAGACATTAGATCCTATAGAAAAAGGGAGTAGGGAGGTGAAGCGGTGGGTTAGTGGCACAGCTGGGTACTTGGGAAGCCCGGGCACCCCTGCCTCCGCGGTACGCCGCATACCGAGCACTTTCTGCACAGGCCTACAGTCTTCAAAAGATCTTAAAAGAGAGGCTGGCAATACAGCTTGGACGGCAGTTACAAATCAACCAGTTCTTTCTGAAGGTAAAGTTAATTTGTGGCCCGTTCCTACTCTCTTTTTTTTGAGCCACACAAGCACACGGCTCAGCTGTGCTGGGGGAGGTGGGCAGCAGTGACTCCCCAGGATGGCTGCAGACACGCAGAGCCCTTCAGGCAGCGGCGTGTGATGGAAACACCCTGTGTAGATTGTTCCCACCCTTGAGCTGGGACACCTCACACCACATTCATGCACCCTATGAGAAGCCCTTTTGTCCTCGTTCAACCCACACAAGGTGCTGTGGAGCCCAGGTCGACCCAGTCCCAACATTAAACACATGGATAAATCAGATGAAGGAACTAATTCACATTGTTTGGTGTTATCTGCCCCAACCCTGGAGGGGTTCAAGGCCAGGTTGGATGGGGCTTTGAGTGACCTGGTCTGGTGGGAGGTGTCCCTGCCCAAGGCAGGGGGGTTGATGATGTCTAAGGTCCCTTCCAACCCCAACCATTCTAAGAATCTATCATCTAAACCCACGTGCCCATGGCATAAGCGTGTTGGTGTCTACATGGTCCTTCACAGGTTAAACCTACTCGCAGGAGCAGCTTTGCTAAGGTGACAGTTCTGCTGGTGTAAACCTGATGTAAACAGCCTTCACCTCTCTGCTGAGAATGACACTGCTCCACTTTTCCAATTGAAATGAAATGGATTTGATAAGATAACAAATGCCTGGCAAAGCACATTTAAGTTGTGTAAGGGAAAGGAGAGGAGGGGAGAAATCTTGTATAAACAGCAAAACAATACAGCTTTATCTAATCTCTGCAACTTATTGCTGCTTGTCTGTGTGTGTGTTTTACTGACAAAATAAAATAAATTGAATCAGCTCACACACGATAACATGCGCTTTCCTACCTCATACTAATTGCTTGGCTAATTGATGTTTGTTGAACTTTCTCCATTTCATTGAGTGATTAGGTACAAAGCTAACAGTTGACATCTGTAGGCGCTTAACTGGCGTCTGTAATTACTGTTAATGTTAAATAATTGTTAGTTAATTGGAGTGGTAACTGACTGAATGGAATCCAGATTGTGAAGCAAAAAGAGACCTAGTTAAATAAACATACATTTTCAGAGAAAACAACATTTTATTACAAGGGAGAGAGAAACAGCAGGCCAGACACGGGAGGTCTGCAGGATGCTGTATTTAGGAAATCTCACGCCAGACGCCAGCGTGGCCGCCACTATCTGCAGGTACGTCAAGTCAGGGTCTTTGTCATCAAGACACTCCTATCCCAAGAATTTTTCCACCTTATTTGGAACTGATTATCACGATTTGTTATTTTACAGCCCTATGCAGATAAGCCTTTCTTGAGAAAATCAAATACAGTTTAATCTATAAAACAAATACTCTCTCCAGAAGAGATACAATTATGTGTTAGTAAATATTGCTTTTTTGCTCACTGCGTCTGGAATAGTTTGACTTTGCTAAAATCAACAGCCTTAAATGAACTCTTAGGGGAATACGATCACCAGCTGACACCAAAGGGTATATTGATACCGGTCCAAATGGGCAGGGATGCCCAGAACAACACTTTGAACTGTATACCTCCACCATCTCGGTGGAGAAAAGCCAGTGCCTACTGGTGCTTGTACCATGCTGGCTGCTTTACAAGTTTGTTTTAAATTACTAACTTAAAAATTATCGGTGAAGCCTTGGAAGTCTCCTGTTTTGTAAGATCATACATTTTAGGATTTAAGAATCTGAAAGGCCTTGCAAGAGGCTACCTTTGACTTTCACCTGTCCCTCTGGGCACACTGGGGACGTCATCCAGTGACCTCTCCCTGCAGCTACAGAACAGCTCTGGTATCTCCCAGCTCTGATGTCTCTGGTATCTTTTTTGGCCACATCCCAGCCAAAAACCCATCAGCACGTCAACCATGAGCACCTCCACCATCAGGAGGGGGCATGGGAAGCGCACGGATGGAGAGGAGTGGTTTGTGCTCAGGAGATGCAGCCATAAAGGGTGTTAGAGAACAAATTCCTTGCTCAGATAAAACCTTCATGGCACAGAAATAACTGCCTCGCTCTTTTGTGTACCAGAACAAAGGACCATCTCTAGACACGAATCAACTTTTTTGTCTGCCTGACTCGGAAGTCAGAGTGAAGGGATGCACTGCTTCTTCTAATCTAACAAGTACAAGAAACCTGGGTCCTCAAAACCTGAGGCTTTTTCCCGTGCTCAGTCCCTCACTAATGAGACACCAAACTTTCACAAGGAAAATATTGAAAAGCCATTTGAAACCCACAAAACACAGACAACCCAAGCGGTCCAAAGCCACCAGAGAAGTCTCCATCAGAAAAGCAAGGAGACACCACGTCCAGGACATCACTTCGGGAGGGTGAGCCATCCTAACAACCACACACACACACAAAAAAAAAAAAGATATCTGCAGAACTGCTCGTATGATTCAGCAGTGCCTGAGGTTTGCTGGCCGATGGGTGGATTTCCTGCAGCACTGGGATTGCTCCAGAGGTGGGGAGAAGCATTTCAGCGAGAAGAGGTAGCACGTGGGACCAACATATGCAGGCTGCAGCGCCCCAAAAAATCAAAAGCAATGTTGAGAACATGGACTGAGTGAGCGCTGTATAGATTCCTGCAGGCACTTGGAAAGGAGGGAGGCAGCAGCAGTCTCTGGCCACCGATTGCATTCATATTGCACAGACACTACCTACGTAGCAGTGGATCCACTCATATCCAACAGGAGATGCTGTGGGGATGGCTTCCTGAGAGGGAGCGAGAGCATCTCCCCACAGCCAAGGATCTCCGGGGAACGGGATCCGCAGAGAAGTATTTGCCAACTTCAGCTCGGCTACAGAAACAGATGCTGTAGAGGATCCTCAAAAAATGATTCCCCACAGACAGAGGAAGGGAAAAACAACAACACGCCTGTTTTTCTAGGGAAGGATAGTGCTGCAGAACCACCTAAGAAGCCAGGGCTTGATCTGACCGGTATTTCAGCCACCAGCGAGGACTAGGAACCCAGACGCCTTGATCTGCCTCCAGCTGAGAGTATAAATATTTCCCTGACAGCTGGTGGTGCCAGGAAGCAGAAGGATTCATAAAGTTTACATGAACATCCTGTAAACAATTTGAACATAAAAAGCTGTAACAGCCCAATTGTGTTTCTGATCAAAGGGAAACTTCAATATACAGCACAAATGAAAACTTCATCACTTTGGGACTCATTTCTCCCTCCAGGAAAAGCTGTTTTCCAAGGGTACGTAGGAGGGAGTTAGCATAAATGAAATACACAGAAGTAGTAGGAGCTGCCTGCTCTACAGCTTCAGATGTGTCTATTTAAATTATTAGGAGATAATGGAATTTAATTATGCTGGAAAGTCACGTTACAAAAATTCATGAACAAAACCTGTACTTTGGCCAGGATTTTTGCTTTGCCTCTCAGAGGGCAAGGGAAAGCTACGTTCTTTCAAGGACAAAGACCACAAGGGACAATCCCAAAGTGGAAGACCCAGCCTGCAGGGAGGGAGGGGACAGACCGGTAGCTGCAGGCGGTCAGCATGCTCCTCTTCCAGCCCTTGTCCATCTCATTTATTCAGATGTTAACAGCTCCCTTTTCAGGCATTACAGACCCTCCCAACACAGCCACCTGGATTTCCATGGGAATCATTTCCCTAGATGACTTTAAGCACAACAAGGTAAAGCGTTCCTGATTCACGGCCAGGGATAACTCATTTCAGTGGCAGCTCCAGAGATTCCTGCCCTGGGGACCAAGCCAGGTCCCTCACAAACTCCCAACTCTCCTGCAGACACTACACGGGGCTGGGGACCTCCAGGAGCAGTAGCAGCACAGAGATGATGTGGGGACCCCACAGCCCTCTCCAAAGCGGCATCACGTGGCTCATAACCCATCCCTGAGGGGCACCATCATCCACGTGCCACCCCCCCAAAACTCACAGGAACCTTCTAGATTTAGGGATGGATCTTCTCATTCAGCTCTAAGGGCAGGTAACTCCTCAATGGATGTTGAGAGTCTCCTCAAGAGGCTTTAGCCCCTCTCCAAGGGAGGTTTGGGGAGGATTTCACTTTGCTCTACGTTTCTTTCATTATTAATATTTCTGAGGAAGGGAACGTTCCACATTACACATCCATCATAATCCACCGCACCTTGAGCTTGATCTCATCTTTGGCCTTGAAGTCCACAACTAAGTGACAGAAAGGGGACAAAAATGCATATACAAGACGTAAAATGCTTGAGGATTTCTACCTGCTTTGTGAATACATTAATTCTGTAATTTCTGCTACCTCACCTATAAACAATTTTGCAAAATAAAAGTGGCAAGGAAAAAAAAAGCCCATGTGAAATGTGGGGTTGCTGGGGGACACAGGAGAGGAAGGGCTGGGGACAGGAGGATGTCCACCTGTCAGTCTGCCCAGCCCGCTCCATCAGCCAGGAGCTTTGAAGGTTTCATCACGACTTACCCAATGCAAATCTGACCTTTCNATGTGAAATGTGGGGTTGCTGGGGGACACAGGAGAGGAAGGGCTGGGGACAGGAGGATGTCCACCTGTCAGTCTGCCCAGCCCGCTCCATCAGCCAGGAGCTTTGAAGGTTTCATCACGACTTACCCAATGCAAATCTGACCTTTCTAACGAGTGACTTTTATTGCTTTTGGCAAAAGCAGCCATGGACAACGCAGCTGGGGTGGGGGGAAGGGGGAGGGAAGAACTGGCTTGGAAGCAACCAGACTGAATTGCAGAGAGAGAACTTGAACTCAGAATCCATCAACCTGATGGTGCCCAGGCAGTGGTGGGACGACCCCGGGATTGACACTTAGAGAAGGCTACAGCCTCCCAACCACCCCAGAGCCCTTGCACCTGCCTGCAAGCAATTATTGACATTATCTCCAAACAGGGGAGCTTTTTTTGAGGCTCTTTTCCTGATATTTAGTAGTTTGAATGCTAATCCCTTTAACAAAACTGTCCCCTATGCTTTTTCCGCCCTCTTTCCCGTAACCTCTTTCTCCCAGTGGAGAAGAAAAAAAACNCCCCGGCCCCTCCAGCCCACACTGGTTTAGCCAGAAAAAAAACGGGGGGGGGGGGAGGGGGGGAGAGAAGGAGGAAAAAAAAAAAAAAAAAAAGAAAATACCAGTCAGCCTAGTTTGGCCGCACCTGGATTTGCATTGATTCTCCCCTTGTCATTCATGTTACCAACAGGAATTAGCATATGGCT
This sequence comes from Tringa tobata, assembly GCA_033628505.1. Taxonomy (NCBI): domain Eukaryota; kingdom Metazoa; phylum Chordata; class Aves; order Charadriiformes; family Scolopacidae; genus Tringa; species Tringa tobata. Next base: position 4,738 of record JAHREE010147901.1, on the reverse strand, counting down.
TTAAGGAAAACTCAGGGGGAGAAAAGAAAGACGCCATTTTGATGGAAATAAGGGGCAAAGGAATAATCTACCATCAACTAAAAAGCTTATTTGTGTACGGTTTCCCAAGCAAAGCTTCGAAAAGCCCATGTTGATTTTAGGCTACACAAAGAAACCCTAATCCTTTCAAGGGAACTAAATCACCAAAGAAAAGTACCTCTGAAGAAAAGGCTCCCTGTCAAGCAGGGGTATTCACAACCAAATAGATGCCACGAATCAAGCTCGGTAAGTAAACAAAAATAAGAATGTGGGAAATGTGTTTGATTCAAAAAAAAAAAAAAAAAGAAAGAAAGAAAGAAAACGAAAGGAAGAGGAAGAGGGGCCTACTCTTCATCAGTCCCCCCCGGGGGGAGGAGAGCCCCTCACCCTGGTTACAGGCCTGGGCCAGGAATGTGGATTCACCTCCCCGGCTTCTCCTCGCCCTGGCCCGGCCCCAAGAAAGGGCTGCTCAAATGCCAAAGCTTTTTACAGCAAATTAGCAAAATAAAGATGCAGTCACATGTAGTTTGGGGGCCTTAGGTCACTCCAAACACACAACTCTTCCTTTCTACTCGTCCCAGCCACCCGTCCTCCCGGAGAGGAGGAGAGATAAAGGAGGGATCAACGTGCCAAGTGAGATAACCCAGACAGACCGCAAAAATAATCCACCCAGACCGTACTGCTAAAGGATGCTAACACGCAAAAAACCAGGAATAAGGATCCGTAACGCAATGAAATACAGGTATAATTCAATATGCAGCAAAAGATTTGGGAAGCAACGGCGTACCAGCATGGGAACCCCTAACGTGACAGGGTCACACACTGTCCCCCATAAAAGCACTACAGCTTCGGGGAGTTCAAAGACATGGAAAACACCAGAACGACCTGCTGGAATAACAAACCCGAATCCAGTGAGAAGCACACAGGACAAATACTGAGCAAATTCACACTTCGTAAACAAAAAAAGACTTAAATTCCAAATTAATCAAATCTGTGTCTTCCCTAGTGCAAACTGACTCAAAGGCTCCCAAAGAAGCAGTAAGTTCAAACACGGTGGGTTTCCAGCTGGAAGGACACCCCTCTACCAAAGCCATTAAGAAGCAGGACGGTGGGGTGGAAACCAGACCCGTTTTCAAGGCTTTGAATTCTATCTGTTGGTGCAACACACGCCTGGAGCCGCTCCCTCGACCCTCCTCGCAAACACGCAAACCAAACCAAAAATAAGGCTTAAAAATAAAAACTCCCCAAAGCCTACAGTGCTTCTAATAACGCTGCTTCGGGACACGTGCCGCACAGAAGCTCCCTGGCACTGATTTAGGGCAAGTTTTCCCTTAATGTACTGTTATATCATTAGCCTCTCTCTCTTTGGATTGCTGTTTGGAAGAAATTAATGGGATACTGAATATTTAAATGTGGCCCTCTATATCATTTATTAACTCTACAGAAAGCATACAGCACAGTAAGCCATGGTTTATGACTATTATCCTGTGAATACTAAACGTTGGCTGGTTATTACTGTCAGCAGTGCAAATTGGCTATTCATAATTCCACGTCTATCATGTAGCTGATGAGTAACAATCAAGTTAAAACATTTTGAAAACTCTTACAGTTATTTAAATGAGCTTAAATTAAAGCCATTTGTAAAATAAACTATTCCCTAATATTGTTATTTAAATTAATTCTGACCTGGCAGGCAATGCATTATTTAAAGCCTTTATTTTATATTGCTTAAGCAAAGCAATTACCAAGCATACAGAACATGTCTGAAACCAAGAGAAACATAAAAAGCACTAACAAGCTGATTGCAACATTTCTGCGAGACAAGTTACATTTCATCTCCCATTGAAATTGCCATGAAAAGAAATGTGTGTGGGGGGAAAAAAAAAATAAAAAAATGTTTGTGATGCGAATTGCAGCCTTACCTTTATTTGTAACAGCGTTGAACAGTTTTTCAGAGCTGGCATCAGATGCCTGAAAGACCAATAAAAAAAAAAAAAAAACAAACACGTTACATTTTCTACAAGTGATAGATTTCAAAAGGCACGGCGGTGTATTTATACACACACATATGTATGTATATTTTAGAGAAACAAATCAGGTGACAAAACCAAGCGAGCTAATGGCAACTGCAGCCTCCGAAGAGAATGCCCATAAGGTGGTGCTGTTTGGCTGTGCTTCGCCGCCCTGCAGTGCAGCTATTTATTTGGAAAGATTCTATTTAATAAAGAAAGAAATCGGTTTTTTTATTCAACATATTAACTGCACAGAAACTATATTTTTGAACTGTAATTATCCAATACATTCTGACATTGATTTTGCAATGGAGAAGAGTCATGATTTTGAATCAGCCCAGTTTCGGGAATTTGCAGAACTGCGGATTTCTAAATTAATTTTTCAAGTATTTTTGGAGACTCCCACTGTGTCATCCATTTGATTTTTACCATCCTTAAAGCAGCGTTGATAACTTAGGTGAGTCATTTTATAAGTTGCTGTTACATACTCTTAAAAGAAAGAGCATGCCAGTATTTAGTATTAGCAGGTATTCCCACATAAGATTTGCCTTTGTCAGAATAACTGATTCTTGACGCCACACTCTGTATAAACTAATAATCCATTTTATTTTTCATGGAGCCACCTTTATCTGTGGGAGGTCTTTTTTTCCCCCCGAAGATGTGCTAGTACCTCATCTACCACTGCTGTTTGCATACAAGTACACCGGTGAATCCACCTAGCATTAAAAAGCCTCGCTTAAGTTTCACGCAAAAATGTTGAGAAACGTTTCAGAAACAAAAACGGCAAGAAATAAGAGCAGGGGAAGATAACACTGCAAATGTGAATTTTCCAAACACCCCGAGCCCCGGAACAGAGAGCGTTAAGTGGACGTGTCTGTGCACAGCTGTGTTTGCACACACACCAACACGCGACACGCAGCCAAAGCTCCAACTTCTCCCACCTACACCTCCCCGCGACGCGGAGACCTCCTCAGCTCCCAACTGTCTTGGATCCAACCCCACCCAGAGAGACAGCCTGCTTTTTGGAAATACATCCGAGGAAATGTGCTCAGTAACAGAACACTGCAGACGGGGGGGGGAAACGCAACACTTGAGAAAGATTTAAGTCTTCTCCTAGAAACTGTTTTCTCACCGCGTTCGGGAAAAATAATTAAAACCACTGTCTATTTGGAAAGCAGGCTGCGGGTTTTTTCTTAAAGGGATGGAATTTCTAAATTCAAAACCAGACAAAAAACAGCAGACGAGCAACATATCTACAATATCTTGACTGCACTAAAAACTTCGGTGTGAAATTACCAACAAACGAGTAGATACAGTTCAGGCTGCGCACTGAAATACACTGAAACAATTTGTTTGCCCTCAAGTTAACAACATACAAGGTTTCTATGATTAATTATTAAAAATGGCTTTATTCTTTTGCAGACTTCTAGACAGATTTTACTAGATTACAGTTGGCTTATTTAAAAGCTGAGCTGGTGTATTTCTTCTCGATTAAATACCTTGTAAACACTGGATTTATTACCCAATGATGGATTTATTATTCAGCGATGACTTTCTCTAAATTAATGAAAATATGTGAATAATGCACAAATTGAAGAGATCAAGAAGGCCATGTGCTTTAAAGAGCAGTCCAATATTAGTCCAACAAATTAAGAGATGCTCAATGCTTTCCTAACCTCACCAATCAGCCTGCTCTCTGCTTAAAAATAATAACCTTTCCCAGTGAATTGCATCTGCTGTTGTCTTTTTAAACGCACCGTCTCTCAGAAGTCAAAACTCTCCAAACCATTCTTCCTTTTTAGAAAGAAAATACCATGCTAAAAACCAAACAAACTTCTTATAGTTTCAGCTATTACTTTATTTCACTCTTTCAAAATGAAACAGCACAAGGGAAGCTGCAAGAGTCCTATCCGCTTGATTTTTCCAAACACTAGAAAGAGGAAAGCATGTTTTTTTATTTATTTTTTTTAAGAAGTTTGCTCTAATGCCAAGCATAAACCAACGGACTGGTTTTAAGGTACAGTTTTTCAGGTGAAATCTTTTTCTGTGTTACTGAATAAAGCAGTCAGAAACCCTGTTGTGAAATCTGGAAGTGGCACTTCTTGGGCAGAACGTGGAGCACGACACATCCTGCCCGAGAACCGCTCCTGAGCCAGCCGGGGGGGGACTGTCAGTACAATATGCATCTAAAAAAGGAATAATTTTAGGAAGACAAAGCGTGTCCGAGAGCGGGTCTCATTTTGCATTACTGACCACACACTACTGAATGGAACAGCAACTTGAAAACCCCCATTGCCTGGGTAACCACAAAAATCACCCGTTTCACCAGCTCGAACCATGAGATGGAACTTTGGCTCCTTATTTCATTACTTTAAACTGTGGTTGAAAATATAAAACCGTAATTAGGGTGATGTATAATGATACAGTAGCGAACGCAATCTCTGCCAGCAGACAAGACACCCTATCACTTTCAATGCAACTATTATTTTCTCACAGTTCGGTCGCCACATCGTGCAACGAGACTAAAGGAACAAAACCCCCAATTAATTTAAAAAAAAAAAAACCAACAACTCGGCACTAAGGCAGGCGGCTGAAACACAGAGCACCCACCCAACCCCTCTCTGTGCCACCAGGAACCAGCGAAGCCACCAAAGTGCTTTTATTCCACGATGGGTGCTCTGGGGGCGAGGTGGCCAAAAGCTCTGCTG
>JAHREE010147900.1:16645-27570 GCA_033628505.1 Tringa tobata | reverse complement strand
TTAAGTTGTGATGTCCATATTTTTAAATTAATTTCTCTGATCTTCAAAGGCAATTTGTGATTGGTGTATCTCAGGTTTTGTGTTCTCTTCCCAGTATGGATTACATGATTAACTTCCAATAGATTAAAAGGTTTATTCTTGCTAATCTATTTTCTACAGGTTTAATGGATTTGGGCATTACAAATTCAAAGATGGCCTTTATTCTCAGACTCCAAAATATGTACTTAGATGTATATAAAACATTTTAATCATGCTGCTTCAAAATTCCAATTTAAAAAAAATCTATTTTTCCTTGATGCAAGAAGGGAACAGTTGCATATCAGCTTTGATATCAGATTAATCTTACCCCAGAAAACTTAGCAGAGATCTAAATAATGAGATATGCCACACTTTGGTGTAAATTTATCAGAAAAATGATGAAAAATCGTGAAGTTGTGCAGTATTTGCAGTGCAAATCCAAGTCATTTGTCAAAGGTGAAGTCAGAGAAAAGCTCCTGATAAAAACTGTTGCTATATAAGCTGATGTAAAGCAAACATAGTAAAGATATTCCTATGTATTCCTTTACCAAAGCAGGTCATATCTCAGAAGCAAAGAGGTTTACCATAATCTTACTGAAATATTTGTAGCTGTAAACTGATAGGATGTGCAGCCTTCAACTCTATAAGCATTGTATGCCTGAGGGAGGTTTTGTTGACTTGAATAGATTTACTCCCAACTGATACCAGCCTAAGTGAAAAAATCAAGTTCTGTATGTAGACATTCATCTGGTTAACTGAAAACCTGAGGGAAAATTGGATGATGGCATTCCTCATATTTTCTCCAGCCCTAAGATGTTGCAATGCAAGATGTTTAATCTTATTTGCATATTTTCCCATCATTTTAGGCAAGACACTGGAAAAAAGTTACATCAAGCAAGTATTGTTTTGCCTGGATAATAAATATAAACTATTTTAAGATGTGTTCAAGGACAGTTCTGCTCATTTCAGACTTCCTTTGGTGGTTCAGGCTTTGCATTTTTTTCAACCACAATTGTTATGCAGGACACTGAAAGCTATTGAAAATTTCATAACATTTGTACTTGAAAAACACAAGAGGGTAGCAGTACAAGTTTGATTACTTTGATTTAAACTGTATAATTGCTACAGATATTTTTTTTAAGTGTAATTCATTTCTGACTTACTTGTGGTGATTTGCAGAGTGGTTAATTACTGCTTGGAGGCAAAAATTGTGACACGGGGGGAATTTAAAAAAAAAGAAAGATCCAGGAAATGCAAAAAAGCCAGTTTTTTTAGAACTGGTTAATTTGTCCAGAAGGGCATACATTTTTATAGCATGTATAAAGCACAAATATTTATCTTGAAGCAAAACCACAGTATTTTCCTTTCTGTTTTTAGAACCAAGCATTTTGATGTTCTATAATATTGTTAGATAAATCTTTCATTGTAACTAGTCTGTATTACAATACTTTCCCCGCTATTAAATTTTGAAATTTTCAGATCATTTGGCATAATACTATAAATCCTTCTCAGGTCTCCCTCAAATTCTGTTGATCATACATGAGGAAAATATCCTGAAGAAAATATCCCTAAGAAAATGTGGTGAATCTATCAGGAAAAAAAAAAAACCCTAAACATTTTTCATGTTTTAATTGCATTAACTTCATATTCTCTCCAAATAGTCTTGAATTTGACACCTGCTGTGTTAATTCAGGACATTTCTTCTCATCAACATCATTCCCAAACTTGACAGTTTCATCTTTCCAATAGATTTTATTGAAAGCTTGTAGAAACACAAGAACCTTGCAAAAACTGATCCAACAAAACGAGTCAGTTTTTCAGGTGAGTACCTCAGCCTAATCACAAAACCAAGGAAACAAATGGGCTATCTCAGAGAAGTGATTAGAAACAGGATTTGTTTTTGCTGTTGGAAGGTGAGACACTGCCTGCCTGAGTGCTGGTAAAACACAGGGGCAGAGAACAAAAGTATGTTACATCAACTTAATGGAAACCAAGGAAAAAGCATTGTCTTAAATGTATGGGAGCCCAAGCAGCTTGTTTTTTAATGGGAAACATAAATCCTGGTGTTTCTGAGAGTAAAATAGAGGTGTTGAATTTTGAGAATCTAACAAGAAAAATGTGTGTTCCTGGTTTAAGTGCTCAGACTCCTACCCAGAAAAAGAAACTTGTAGTTGATATATATCACTATAGCTGGATTGCATGCGATTAACAGAGTTTACTATTTTTTTTTTCCCCCTGCACACAAAAGGGCACTTTTCTCCATCTTTTTCTACTTAATCCAAAGTTTAAATCAAGATGGTTGGTAATGGCAGAGAGCCCTGCCCTCATCCCAGAGCACCTAGTTGTTTGCCATGATTCCACCAATAAATCACTTTTCAGTATGTTGGACTATAGTTTGTCCTCAGTAAACTGAAGCAAAAATTAAGCCATTGGAGATTTACGACAGCACCTGTCTTCTTGATATCTCAAAGTAGTATTTTTTTAATTAATTTGACTAATTCAAGGTTCAGGCCTTTATGAAGAACTGGGTTCTAACAGGCTCTGAAATAGATTTTGCTTTAATTAGGTACTCACCTCTTCCTTGAAAACAGATACGCATTCACAGATGCACATACACACATTTTCTACATTGCTATGATCTTTAGCACTGCCAGCACAGGCCCTTCAGTTACAAGTCTGTTTTACATGTGTGCTGGATGAGCTGTACACATTACGATTTCTTATTTTGTTTTAAGGTCTTTTCTCTAGGTACTTTATATGTATCTTAATATAACCGAGGAATAACTACAGCAGGTCATATCAAAGGTCCAGTAGCACATTCTCCTCCAAGACTGTAGCCAAGAGCAGAAGCTTCATATAAGATGTAAGGACAGTATGGAGCATTACTTCCCCATTATACACTCTCAGTTTCCGATGTTCTGTGGCTTGGAGAAGTCAGCATAGCACATAGAAGACTTTCAGTCATTAAATTTGATTTACTCTCTGTATATTTCAAAGTTGGATGACTTGCAAGGATAAAATGAAAAATAGCTCTCTGCTGCCTCTATGAGAGAAAGGGAGAAAGCTAGCCTGGGCATACTTTATTTATGCAAACTAAATTCAGCCCAATGTACCTACACTGTCTGTTGTGATTTTTAAAACAGATATTAAATGGTATGTGAGAATGTCTTTCTTAAAGGGGGACCGAAACTCTAAAGACATGGCCAGTGTGCATTCTGTCCCCTCATAGCACCCCAAAGCTGAGTTCCCATGCACCCAAGTGGGAAAGAAATACCACTAATATGTTCAATAAGATTTTTACTATTAAGTTTCTACTGCCTTGAAGTTGAAAAGATCAGGGTGAAAAACTGATTTCCACAATCATTATCTTTAACCCAATCTAGCTCTTAAGATTGCCCATGTTGGCAAAAGTATTAGACCCATGTTGCTTTACAGATTAAACTGAATTTCCTTTAATTGAATTATGTGTTCTGGACTGGTTCATGGACTCTGACTCCCCAGTATTTTCATTTCTGCCTCCAGAGCTCCTCACTCAAACATATAATTTTAATCAAATTATTTTTATCTTTTTAGTGTCAATTTCTCACGTTGGCTGTCAAGACCATTATCAAATATAGTTCATACCAAATATAGTTCAAATTCTCAGAAGTACATGAGTTATCATGTTACCCACACACATAGATCTTAACGCCCCCTTTCCCATTTTTACACATATCTTTCTTTCCTCTCCTTCTCTCTTTCTCTTCCGTGCAACTCTGAGGGGACCGATTCCATCGTTAAGACACCACAGAGATAGCACATGGAGGCAAGAGAGTGCAGAGCACTAGTATAATGAATTAGGTATAAGCATAAGGTACAAGCATATGTGCAGCCTCAAGAAGCCCGTACTCAGCTGAGCAGATGGCTTCACACCAGGGCTATCAGCCAGGAACCAAAGACTCATGTTTGACCAGAAAAAAAACCTCATGGGTTGAGACAGAGACAGTTCTATTAGAACAGGAATGAAAAAGGACAACAACAACAATAATAGCAATAATTATGGTAAAAGAATATACAAATAAAGTGATACAACACAAGTTGCTCTCACCACCGAACTATCGCCCAGCCTGTCCCAAGCATCAATCACAGATTCCTGCTCCCTGGCCAACCCCCATATAAATACTGACCATGATGTCTGTGGTATGGAATATTCCTTTGGCCAGCTTGTCCTGTCTATGCTCCCTCTCAGCTTCTATGGGAAGCCAAAGAAGTTCTTGACTAATATAAAAATTATTTAGCAACATCCAAAACTGTGTTATTTACATTCTTCAACATTCTTCTCATACAAAATCCAAAACACAGCATCTACTAGAAACAAAATTAACTCTATCCCAGCTGAAGTCAGGACATCTTTTAAAAGAGGAAGAACCACTAGCATAGCTCATCTTCAAGAGAAAAGGCCAAACTTATTTTGTTTCCTTGGCATGGAATTTACATCTATGCACAAATGATAAATTTTGTTTATCAAAGAATGAAAGAAGAGAGATACTCTAAAGCAGAATATATATGCCTGTAAATTCTCTAGCGATTACAGACCCTAACATATGTAGTAGTCTGGTAGCAGCCTTTAAATTCTTTTATTATTAAAATAGTTTCATAGGCTTGTGTATCCAGCTGCCCACTCTCATGATTTTATCAAGAATCTCCCTGTAGCGGACACGACATTCTCTTCTGGCATCTGAAGATTACATGACAATTTCCACTTTCATTTATAATGAAAAAAAGCTCCTATGTTCACAAAGAAGATCTTGAAACCAGGAACAATATGTAAGCAACAAATATAAAGACCACAGTTTTAAATTGATTTTGAAGCCTGTGTCACCAGAGTCTGAAGGCCTACCTCATTATTTCAGGCTGGTGATTACTGCAAGCATTTAAGGCTTAGCTCTGAGGCTGGCTCTGACCCCTGCAAATTTGTACAGATCTGGGATTTAGGATCTTGGCTACTGCTCAGACTAATCTATAAGCTACCAAGGAAATAAAAGACATGTAATACTGAAGAAAGTACTGTTTGGGAAACAGGATATCCAGCACCCAAGGAGAGGCAGAGCCAAAAGGAATAATCTGGGTCTGACGGATGAGCCTCCAGCAGAGACAGAAATGGTATCAGTTATCTTGGTTCCAGTACACCTGGCTGTGGTCCTCACCAGCCATAAATCGCCTTGGGATTCTTCAAGATAAAGAGAGTTCCCTGAGTACCAGTTATCGTCACTGTGCCACGCAGATCTGTTTTCACAGCGGGATGCCCAGATGCCCATAGCTAGAGCTGCTTGAAGCAGCGCTCATTCAAACCACCTGCCAATGCTACTCCACAGACCAGCCAAATGCCAATATTGAGAATGTTTCTACCTTAAAATTAGCTTCTTTGCAATTTGAATTGGACACATCAGTCTAGTTTCTGATGTCCTTACTGACAGTTTGAAGGGCACCTGAAAAAAAGCAAACCCTGGCCAGAAAACACTAGCACTTTGTGCACTGACAATAAATCTCCCCACGCTTTAATTTGCAATATGAGAAAAAATATCAAAATTATAGGAAAGGTAATTAATTTCTATGCTGATAAGAATCTCTTTTGTAAAGCAGAAAAACAGTGTTCACTCTTCCCAGACCTAAGCCATTGACTACAGTTCTGAAAGAGCTCATCTCAAAGCCCCTTTACCCATTTCATTAAGTGCCAAGATTTAATCAGGATGAGCTAGGTGGAGACCAAGGGGCAGCAAAGCCCTTTCCAAAGGAGAGAGGTAAAAATTCATCCTTTCCATTAGCCAGTTTGAAGTAGAGGGGAGTTGGCTGGCTTTTACTCTTTCTTTGACAATTTAAGCATTTGCACTGGAGTGTCTGGCAGTTGCCTCTTTCCTCCTGCGCAGGTAGCTCTGACTAGCTCTGATGCTGCTATGGGGGATCAGGAAGGAGTTTTTCCAGCTGGGCCTATATAGACCCTCAGCTCATCCCATCTTCCTCTTAGTGCCACAAAGGCACAGTTAGGGCAATAGATTTCAAAATGTAACACTCCCATTACAGCACTTTGCAGAGACATTTAGCTCAGCACCACTTGCAGTTGTCGTCTGAGGAGAAACACTAGCAAAAACCGAGGAGTTCAGTGCACCACCATAATGGTGGTGGAGGTTTGGAGATGAAGAGGGGCCCTGCATGTAGTCCTGTTTGTGCTGCTACACTGGTGGGAACTCAGTGAACTCGTGTCCCAGGACAACTTGGACAGTAGCTGGTGCATCGATTTAATAAACTCGCAGTTTATGTTGTCTTCAGTTGCTTATGAGTCCAGATCAATGGCTTACTGTTCAATCCATTTCTAATGTGTTACTGAAAACGGCACTTATATTTTTCCTGGTTTGTAAATGCAGCTACGTACATATAGTTTACCATTCAGCACCTTTTCCTCTATAGATTTCAAAGTACTTCACAAAGAAGAGGCATTTATGGAAAGGAGAAACTGAACACCAGGTAGCGTTATGCACATGAGTGCAGCCAATCACGGGCAGAGCAAGCCAGAATCCTCATCCAATTCTGAGGCATTGGAAATTGTCCTTGTACCTTGTACCTTGAAAGGTAATAGAGCTTTTATTCAGCGAGTGGCAGGGTCGTTGGCTGTCAGTCACCAAATGGACATGATAAATTCTTTTTAACGAAAAAGTTCTAAAAAGATAATTTAAATGAATGGATTACCTTGGTTTGGGACACTGGCACTGTCACCTAGGACTGGATCCTTAGCTGAATTTGTGTACAGTGCCACAAATGGCTCATTCAGGGGAGAATGCCATTTCCAGTGATTACTGTAGAAATGAGACATCATCTGTCCACTCTGCCTTGGGAATATCGGGGAAGCTGTGCCTGCTAGGACAAGGCTGATCCCTTCCAGCCAAGGCACATGCATCCCTTCAAGAAGGCAGGTCAGGTGATATTTTTGCCACAGTCTGTCTGAGAGGGGAAGATTTAGTTTCCAAGATAGTCTCTACTGGTCTGCCTTCACTAGTTTGGCCTCTGTGGCCAGGTTAACTTGCTCTTAATATATTGCTTTTGCACACCTGAGGACAAAATCTCCTTTATACCTCATGTTCCAGGAAATACTGGGTGAGCATTCAACAGCAGAGTCCTGTCACTCCCCATCACAGTGCATAATCAGAGATAGAGGCCAGGACACAAGTCCTGAGCAAGATCACCTGATCATCTTGTGGTTATTCATAAGTGGCATGAGAGCCAAACATATGAGGTGCCCCTGCAACCACTGCCACAGATTGTTTGCCCAGTCTTATAAAGGATCCCATTTCATTACCAAAGGCTCCCAGGACTCCGCTTCTCAGCTATGCCTATGTTGACAACTATTTTTTCCTCATCCATATATTCAAAGCAGAAACTAAGAATGCAAAGGTTATTCACTTCCAAAACCTTCATGGGCAGGCCTATAATGTCTCTGATGATGAATAGCACCATGCTGGCATGCAAATTTGCTAAATGTAACCAAGGAAACGGGGCCCTTACTAATACCATACACTTCTCAGAGCATTTGCTAGAGGCAAAATAGCATCTCCTGGTATGTGTATGCTGTCACTCACCTCTGGGAATGCAATGTAAAAATAATTACATATGTATAATGAGGAACAGGAAAGAAATACATTGTACGTAAATATAGCCAGACAATCCCCTCAATGAATGGACTGATTTGATCAGGAAAGCTGGTGGAGCAGAACAGCAGTACTGATCTAGTTTTGATTCCCAGTGGAAAACAGAGTAGATACACAGGAAATATACCCTCAGGCCATCTAGGTACAAATTTGTTGTGAACATATATCTGGCCATGTGGATGGGTTTACCATGCTGTGGGCTGGATCATGGGGGTATAACTGTAGCACACTAGAAAATTTAGAGCAAGCTTATAGCATGTGTGGGCATGAGCACTCTCTTTAAAAAAAAAAAAAAAACAAACAAAAAACTCCCAAACCAACCAATCAAACAGACAACACAAAAACTTGGAGTCTGAATAGCAGTCTGATATTAGCAGAGATAGATTAGATTAGAGATATTCAGCAGTCTGAATAGCAGAGATGTTCATTAGAAGAATTGTGAGTTAACTAGGAGAAGGCTTGCGGATACCCTGGTGTGCCATTCATCCGTAATATACCTAGACCAATGCTTGCTGAAGGGGATTATCTGGGACATGAACCACAGAACATGATCTTTGAAGGAATTCAAAAAGGAATGAAACTTAAACGTGGGTTTGGGTGATGCTCGTGGGCCCTGTGAATGCAGCATACCTCACATGAGTTCCTTGTGCCTTCCACCATGCCCATTCCACCACCAGACCACGTGCAGCAGTATTCTTCCAGCTTAACTACTTCTATCAAAGCCATACCAGGACACAAGGTCAAAGGGAGCACACCAACCTGTGTGAAGAAGAATTCATTCCTTCTTGGGAAGTCTGTATCGCAGACATAATGTTGGCATAAGCCAAGATAACAAATGAACCTTTGAGACCAGTCAGAGTGGCACAAGGCAGAGGTGTTGGCAGGAGAGCTGTGAAGGTATAGGATAATGTACACAGCAACGCAAAGTTCTGAGATGGCAATGGGACTGTGGTAAGGGCACCATGGAGGAGCCAACTAACATAGAGGGAGGAGAGACGGGGAGCTGAGTTTTCTGATTGTGTATTGCAGACTCCTGGGAGACAGGTCTTTCCAGGATGAGTAATTCCCTTCTCTTCTTTCAATCCCTGATATTTGCCTCCCGTCTGTCTGGCTTCTTCATTAGGTTCTTTAGGTTTAGAGTCCAGGACTCCACTGTGCCACTAAAGCCAAACAATCAAAAATCTTTTAGACAGCAGAAAACTTACAGCGCTCTGCCACCTATTCAATAGACTGAAAAGATCATCTCATCCAAATATAATGAATCTGAATCTATATGACCAGGACATTAGTAAGCGAAGGAACAAAGATTTCACAGTATTGTTGATAGTGAATGGAAACATTTTAGCTGCTGCAAGTGAATTGCAAAAAAGTTTGGCGATTCAGCACATTTTGAAGGAGAATTGCAAAACCTGGAGATCCACCCAAAGCTTCTGAAAATTTATCTAAAGCATCCCAGAATGCTAATGGTAGGAAATGTCAAGAAGAAATACCTTCCTATGTTTTCCAGTATTTCCTAACAACTTTTAGACCAGCAGTACCCAAAAAATACCTGTGGTATTTTGGTAATTCCACTTCTGCTCCCACAGATTCCAACAAGTGCCAACATGTGAGAAAATGTAAAATTAAGCACTATTGCTAATGTCAAAAAAGTTTCATACTTGGTTCATTTGTGCTTCAAGGAAGGTCTCAACTGAATGGTGTTGTTCATCTTTTCTTATGACTCCTCCACAACTTTTGTAATGATTCCAATGCTCTTTGTACCAGCTGAACTTCTAGCATTGGTATTTTGCACTGTTTGGATAAATATGTTCTGTTTCGTCAATAATTTTCTGAAAAGGATGCTATATGGAACAAAGGTACCTTTCTTGTATAGGCGGTGACTTACACTTGGTGATGACCATCAGGCCCCTATCCATGTCTCAAGCCTAAGACTTGCAATGATCCGTATGACTCAAAAGTCTAGTAACAGATACTACATAATTTTGATTGTATAGGATACTGAGTGAAATCCAGTGCAGTCCAAAAACTAGTTATGTGTAAGTGCCATGTGTTTATTAGGAGGCTTGTGAATTCACTCTAGGCTCCAAGTTCTGCACATTCATGGCAAAAAAGCTTCATATAGCATCATGATGTCATCGAGTACCATCAAGGCTGGGTGAAGACTGGATGAATGTGAAGCAATTGAAAAAACTCTTCCACGAGACAAGAATTGATGCCAGGATAGGTGGCATGTTAGCTAGAGAAAACATATTAGCCATTAGTGATCTATAGTTTTAGGTTATTTTGTGACAGTATAAGAAGTACAGCAGCGAACCATTTGACATTGACACAAAACAATCAATAATTTTATATAAAACTAAAATTCAATCATCATTGTCACTAAAAAAACCTTCAAAATAATAGGCAAGTAGACACTTTAGAAGATTAAAGAGACAGGGAGAATTTACTTAAGAAAAGTACAAAAAGTATGTGTAACATATTGAATGATACCAGCAACGCCAAATAGGCTCTCTTATGTACTTTTCTTCCTAATTTACCTTGAGTCATAGTACAAGAACAAAAAAGTAACCAAGGAAATGTTAAAAGGTAAAATGAACACAGATTAAAAGCAAATACTTCTTATAGAATGAGTTTGCATATCTATAGCACCTTCCCTTGAATGATTTCAAATCACTTTAATGAAGTTAGGCCTCAGATTTACATTTGAGAAGACTAAAACACAAGTAGGTAATTTGCAAATATCATACAGAAAGTTTGTCCAGTACTTGAGAGGAGAACCTATTTTCTTTTATTCTCACTGCCTTCAATTTAGAATTGAACTACAGAGCTGCTACAGGACATTGTTGAAATAAGTGACATGGAAGTTTTCTGTATTTATTAAGAACTTCATATGAATAGTAATTCAGAAGATGACTCAGTATATGTCCTTGTGCTAGCATGTACAAGATTTTAATCACAGGTACACCACAGACAGATAGGTAGGAAATCTCCTAAGGAAAGAAATCCAAAGGGACCTATCCTGTGGGATTAAGCACTTTACAATAGTGGTCATAAATAAAAGCTATGTGATTCATGCACAAAAGATATGCACTAGGCATTTCTGGAACTATCAATAAATATAATATGCACAAACTACAACACTGTGGCAGAACAAGGCTGAAGAAGATATGTCAGGAAACCTCTGAGTTAAAGGCAAAAGATTTCACTTGCTTCCTCTTTCCCAAACGC
>JAHREE010147900.1:4781-15312 GCA_033628505.1 Tringa tobata | reverse complement strand
CTAATGTCAAAAAAGTTTCATACTTGGTTCATTTGTGCTTCAAGGAAGGTCTCAACTGAATGGTGTTGTTCATCTTTTCTTATGACTCCTCCACAACTTTTGTAATGATTCCAATGCTCTTTGTACCAGCTGAACTTCTAGCATTGGTATTTTGCACTGTTTGGATAAATATGTTCTGTTTCGTCAATAATTTTCTGAAAAGGATGCTATATGGAACAAAGGTACCTTTCTTGTATAGGCGGTGACTTACACTTGGTGATGACCATCAGGCCCCTATCCATGTCTCAAGCCTAAGACTTGCAATGATCCGTATGACTCAAAAGTCTAGTAACAGATACTACATAATTTTGATTGTATAGGATACTGAGTGAAATCCAGTGCAGTCCAAAAACTAGTTATGTGTAAGTGCCATGTGTTTATTAGGAGGCTTGTGAATTCACTCTAGGCTCCAAGTTCTGCACATTCATGGCAAAAAAGCTTCATATAGCATCATGATGTCATCGAGTACCATCAAGGCTGGGTGAAGACTGGATGAATGTGAAGCAATTGAAAAAACTCTTCCACGAGACAAGAATTGATGCCAGGATAGGTGGCATGTTAGCTAGAGAAAACATATTAGCCATTAGTGATCTATAGTTTTAGGTTATTTTGTGACAGTATAAGAAGTACAGCAGCGAACCATTTGACATTGACACAAAACAATCAATAATTTTATATAAAACTAAAATTCAATCATCATTGTCACTAAAAAAACCTTCAAAATAATAGGCAAGTAGACACTTTAGAAGATTAAAGAGACAGGGAGAATTTACTTAAGAAAAGTACAAAAAGTATGTGTAACATATTGAATGATACCAGCAACGCCAAATAGGCTCTCTTATGTACTTTTCTTCCTAATTTACCTTGAGTCATAGTACAAGAACAAAAAAGTAACCAAGGAAATGTTAAAAGGTAAAATGAACACAGATTAAAAGCAAATACTTCTTATAGAATGAGTTTGCATATCTATAGCACCTTCCCTTGAATGATTTCAAATCACTTTAATGAAGTTAGGCCTCAGATTTACATTTGAGAAGACTAAAACACAAGTAGGTAATTTGCAAATATCATACAGAAAGTTTGTCCAGTACTTGAGAGGAGAACCTATTTTCTTTTATTCTCACTGCCTTCAATTTAGAATTGAACTACAGAGCTGCTACAGGACATTGTTGAAATAAGTGACATGGAAGTTTTCTGTATTTATTAAGAACTTCATATGAATAGTAATTCAGAAGATGACTCAGTATATGTCCTTGTGCTAGCATGTACAAGATTTTAATCACAGGTACACCACAGACAGATAGGTAGGAAATCTCCTAAGGAAAGAAATCCAAAGGGACCTATCCTGTGGGATTAAGCACTTTACAATAGTGGTCATAAATAAAAGCTATGTGATTCATGCACAAAAGATATGCACTAGCATTTCTGGAACTATCAATAAATACAATATGCACAAACTACAACACTGTGGCAGAACAAGGCTGAAGAAGATACGTCAGGAAACCTCTGAGTTAAAGGCAAAAGATTTCACTTGCTTCCTCTTTCCCAAACGCTAAAAAAAAAAAAAAAAAAAAAAGATTGTTATCTTATGGAAGCAAAAAACAAATTAACTCCGGAAAGAATTTAAGCTTTGGTGACACAACATGTTTTTCAAACTCAATTTAGAGCCAGTACTGTTCTTACTGGTACAGAAGCTACTAAGGAAGAAATTAAAGTGTGTAATTAATGTTACAACATTACATTAACACATAAATCATTTCTCTGGCAGGTCATACCATTCACATGCATATTTTATTAAACTGTAAGAAACAATTTTCTGTGTGACCCTGATCTTCCTGCATGCTTTGAAGTTTTAAAACCAGCAGTATAGCCTATAAGTTTAAAGAAATTTAGAAAGAATTGTGAAGTTAAAAGGTACTTTTGATGTTTGTTCTTTCTCTTCTATTACAAGGGCATTCAATACAGAAGAAGTAGAAAACAGTAATGCCCAAGAAATTTCCGTGGCAATCATGCTCATTTAACTCTTTCTAATCACTTAATATAAAAGGCTGGAGAGAGATATTCGTTTAGAAGGGGCACAAAGATGGTGCTAGGAATCTTCTACTTTATTGCTTGCAATGTCTTCTTTTATTGTCCTTGCACACACTGCTAGGGGTTACCCCTTGCGCTGGGAATAGGCACCTTCAGCTGTCAAATAACACAGCAACTTCTCACGTCTCTCAAGGCTGGATTCAGAGAACGCCCCTTTGCCCTAGAAGCGTTACTAGTATCTCTGACCCCACAAAAAACATCAGACTGCCAGATAACCTCCGCTCCTTTGTCCAAACAGCCTCCTTATCCTCATCATCCAAATGACTGCATCCACAAACATGTGGGCTGCAATGGGAGACATCTGTATGGCATGACGATAACATGTGGTTGCCAGACAGATTTTTAGTTTCTCTCTTCCAAAGTAAGTTGAAAGTGGAAATATGGCTGATAAATGGGGCCAGGCTGGCTGTGCTATGAATACCTTTCCTTTGTCTCATTCATTCCCACCATTCTTCAAGTCTCACAGGAGACTGGTACATAGCTGAGGAAAAAGTGTAAATAAGCAGTGCTGCTGAAGTTCATGGGAATTTCCCAGAATGACAGACATTCATTTCATGACTGGCAAATCCATATCCATTCAGAACATTTCTGACCAGTAGCACCAGCAGGTGAAAATATACCAGAGTAAACAGCTTCATGGAAATATTTCACCAATAAGTGTGGCAATGCCAACGTTTTGTAGCTAACTATACGCTTGACAGTATTGGTGGTTATTCTTGGAAGCATTCTAAGTTTTAAGCTGAGAAGACAAATGCAGCTAGCGAAGAAAAAAATGTTTCAAGGGGGGATTTCAGAATGCAAAAAGTTAGAAAAAAGAATCAAAAATGCCTCAGTGAAGGTTATTAACCCAGCTTTATCCTGTTTGCTGAGCACAAATGTTTCAATCATTCCCACCCACCTTTTATAATTAAGTGCAATTGTCCATTAAAATTACAGAATCAGGACTTAAAGGGGTCGCGGGTTATTCTTCTCTACACTGAACTCTATCTAGAACTTAAAAACAGCAAGAAACACACCCAGAGGCACTTTAAATAATCCCTACATGTATGTCTGTGAAATATCATGAGACTGTGAAAAGCACATTTAAATCAGTTACTCATAATAATAATTTCATATAGCAGATTTCTCAGAAGTATTGATTTAAATTCCTGCTAAACTGTTAAATAAAATTACCTGGCCACCAAAGATGAGGTTTTAAGTCTCCCGGTTGGTGCAACAGTCTCTGTTTCCCAGCTGTATTGTAATAACTGAAAAGTTAACATCTCTGACTTTATAATTATTTGAATTTTAATGAACAAGATGAATTAAATCTTTCAGCTTAGCTGCTTACGCTGCGAACCAGCCTCAGTTCCTGAAAGATAAGAAATAGATTGTGCTTATTCAACAGCTTTTCTGTTTGGCGACAGAGGGAGGAAAACAAGCCAGGTTTCTGTGGAATTTAAACTCATTATTAAAAAAAGATTATAATGGTAATTACAAATATGAGTTGTAGAATTAATTAGTCAGTTTCAGAGCAGCTCCAAAAATGAGAACATGGGTCTTTTACCATATCCAGGGACAGTGTGCTTTGTTCAACAGTAGCCTGTCCCAGCACATGCACATATACATATATACACACATATACATATGTATATACACCAGAATATAATTCCCTTGTAATCACACTGGTCAAAAAATACAGTTGAAAGAGCATGAAAGAACACATAATTTTTGCCAGCTTTCATTATTTTCTACTTGTTGCTGAAGCTTTTATCACCCTAGCTGGTGATAACTCAACATTTCACACAAAAAATATTGAACATCTTTTAAGTTTTTCCATTTCCCTCAGAACGAAAGGGGTGGTGGTATGTTGGTGCAATTTGCCAGTAACACTAGCAAACTAAACAGGAGATAGGGCGATGGTGAAGTTGTCTCATTTCTAAGCTGTAAATTTGTTGTCAGCATGGCAGATCTCCTAGTCAAAAGTATAAGCTCTTCTGTGAAAAACAAAAGAGAGAAGGTTGTGAATACTTCTATGAATCCATTTTCTTTTTTAAATTTTGCATTCTGTAATTAAAACAGGCACAGGTTTATCATATACATATATATATACATGCAAACACATGTGCATAGACTGACTGTCTTCACCCATATGAATACAGTCCAGCATGGAAATTTACAGCTCTAAGTGGGGGATTAGCAACTGCTTAGGGATCTAACCTCATTTCTATGCAAAAATTCCAATCAGAACTTAACTAAAGAATTATTGATGAGCTAGATACATTTGCAGATGTATTTATCTAATACTGCTCTTCTCTTCGCTTCCCTTCCTGCATCATGCTTTTTCATGTTAAACAACAGGAACAATGTTTTAAACAATAGGAAATGTCAGTGTCTAAAATCATATTTCGTTAGGCTAAGCACACTGATATTTTTTGAGTAAGGATTTTTTAAATTTTTTAATGTCTTTTTATGTTGCCTTTTTTCCTATCACATATTATTCTCCCTGTGAAATTTTTTGCATGATAAACAGTGTAAAATGCCCTCATTCTCTAGAATTATAAAATAGTCTTGGAAGAGCAAAAGAGCCTCTCTGTCGCATACCTTTAAGTTTGAATATTTTGATTTCCTGTGTAATTTCAATTTCTCTGTGAATCAGAACCATCTACAGTAAACAGAAAGAAGAACTGGAGTTTGCTGATATTATGGTCTGCCAGCAACAGGAGCTGTTATTGCAAGTCTGAAGAATTTAATACCTCTCTGATAGCTTGTACGCCACCTGAATCTTATTAAACTGCTTGTGCCTGACCTGGAGCCTGGAGCCTAAGCCTTTATATGTGGGGAACCTTAATGCTAATAACAAAATAGACTTTAATGAACCGCAGCTTCAAAAAGAAATAAAATCAAACTTGAATGACTTATTGGAAAGGATTTTACTATCAGCATTGACTCACAAAATAAATAATATGCCACCAAACCAACTGTGGTCTGCTACATTTGTTTGTTTCAGACTCTATTTTGGCTGCCTGACCAGTCTTTGAGCTTCTTTAACCCAAAATGTGTGCTACAGCCTGATGCCAAGAGTAACACCCCCTTTCAGCTCACTCATTATATTTCACAATGTGAAATGTAATAGGAGGTCGGCACTGGAGCTACTTGGCAGAACTGACTTTGTGTATACAGTAAAATTATCAAAAATGTGCAGGTCAATATATGAGAGAAAACAGAGATGTGAAACACAGCATTTCATGGCACAACTACAGATGCAGAATTGTTCCTTCCTCTACTATAGAAAATGTTCAGCCATTCCTTTGTTAAGGTTACACTAAAACTCTAATTTGCACTATGACTAATGTCAATGTAGTATTCCAATCTTCCCAAAAAGAATTATATAAACAGCAATAGAGAAGATTTCCTAGCACATAATTGTTTTTCAAAACTAGATCTACAATTTCAGATAGAATGGTTGTCAAATATTTAATAGACAATGTGAGAAAGAATATGTTTGTAAAGCTAAAGATCAATCAAACAGCTTCTGACTAACAGATCATTAAATAATCAACTTGATTTAAAATCTTGACTTTTATCTATCATGGTTTTGCTCCTCTTGTTCACAAACTACTTGCTATTTACTCCCTGGAGGTTTCCATAATTCTCACTCTGGATGTACTTAAAGATGACAGGCAACACTTTTTCAGAGTCATTATTAATGATGATAGACAACACAGAAGTTCTCATTTTTAAAGCTGATTGGGGTCCTAGACATTGATATCAATAAAATCATAAACCGGCTTGGATGACCTTTCACTGAAATCAAAAGGGGAATGGCCACTGATGCTGTGGGGGGCTGTGTCAGACTCTGTGTGTGAGTGTGTGTATGCACAAACACAGCCTGCATACCGGCTCACACACATGGGTCACTGACTTTCTGACATTGAGAAAGAACATAACGAATTTCTATAGCTGGCATGTAACTGTGATACTCCTTAGCCTTAAGAACTAGTTACCAGGTTATTTAGAGTTAGCAAGGGAACTGGACAGTAGGGGCATTATTTTGGGCTCTGTGATGCCACCTGCCACGGTGCCCGAGTATTGGACACAGGGGGACCTGATGGCGGTGGGGACCCACAGAGGACTTCAGGCAGTGTCTGTGCAATCTTCCATCCACCTCTTCAAACGGTCTCTCTCTGTCCTATGCATAGAAAGAACAAGAAGAAAAGACTATGCATAAAAGCTAGCAGGGCAGAAATCCCAACATGCCAGTGTTATAAATGGTCAGTCACAATGGTATTAGACTTCCAAATGGAAAACAAATGTATATACTTTTTGTCTGACAATTTTCATGCCCTTGCGCACTTTATTTTTTTATGATTGTGTTTGAAAATAAAGACTTTGAATATGTTCTCACCTGCATTTTGTACTGCTGCTGTTATGATGCTGTAGCAAAATAATAACACGAACTTGATTTTCAGTCATCACTCAGCTTATCCTTTGTGTGAAGTGCAGATATAAATTATTTTGTGGGGATACAATATATCCCTTCCGCATCTTCTATATAGACTCGGAACAGTTTACAAACCCCAATATTATCGCTACAGACTCTCCTGCTGCAACTACCCCCCCGGCATCAGAAAAGCCGACTGTGGTTCTGCCTCCTGCGCCCTCGCCATCAGCCGGGCGGGGGGGGCGAGTGGCCAGCCGGGCTCCCAGGGCTCGGCTGCCTCTCTTGGCTGACACATCAAGGAAGAGGGGAAGGCAAGGTGGCATCCCGCGGGGAGAGGGAGGAAGGGGGGATGCGTTGGGCTGGCGGGATGGGGAGGGGCAGCAAAGGGGCGTGTTGGAGCACCTGGTGATTTCAGTAAATCTGGGCACCAATTTGAGCCTTAATCCATTTTTGATCATAAGCAGGGAAAGCAGAGACATGCTGGTGACAGGGATGAGAGGAAAACAAAACCCTACCACAGGCAGCTTTCTGTTAGGGGATAGCATTCTATAATCACAACTTAATCGACAGTCTGCCTGGCATCATTGGAGTCAGAATTCATAGAATCAATTATAGACTCATAGAATCATAGAATTCTAGAATCGTAGAATTGCCTGGGTTGGAAGAGACCTTTAAGATCATCTAGTCCAAACATCAACCCAACTCTGACAAAACCCATCACTAAACCCTATCTCTAAGCACTATGTCTACCCGTCTTTTAAATACTGCCAGGAATGGGGACTCAACCACTTCCCTGGGCAGCCTGTTCCAATGCTTAATAATCCTTTCAATGTAAATTTTTTTCCTAATATGCGATCTAAACTTCTCCTGGTGAAACTTGAGGCTGTTTCCTCTTGTCCTATCTCCTGTTACATGGGAGAAGAGACCAACACCCACCTCTCTACAACCTCCTTTTAGATAGTGTGCTACAACTTTGGAGTCTTTGTTTTGCTTTCCAGACCAAACCCATATTTTTGTCAGTAAAGCAAGCAGATTGGGCTCAGATGCATACCAGGATTATATTATTGAGAAAGAAGGTACAATTTTTACATAGTTATTTGCAGCCACAGTTTATTTTCTCCATGCATTGCCACAATTTCATTATCTAAATGTTTCAGGAGGCAACACAGAAGCCATTGGATAACCAAAATTTCATTTTCATTTAATTTTCAATGTGAATTTTCAATCTAAAGAGATAGGAATAAAATGTGTGGCCAAGAAAATGGATAGCAGGGGCCCAGTGAATCTTGACAGGCAGACTTAGTCACATTTTCAAAGTGACTTATGGAGAACTTTTGACTATTCCTTCCCAAACACTTACACAAAATTACAAAAATCCTAAACCATTGTCTTCTGTAAGAGGCTTTCGTGACTCTCTACTTTTGTACTTCATTGAGGAAGTGAGGATTAAAAACCCCACCTGGTAAAAGCAGTATAATCCTGATTTACATGCTATTTGTTCCCTTTAATATTTTTTTCCAAATGTGATCCATTCTGAAATGTTGTTTTTAAGTGCCAGTTTTACCTCCTAGCAAAGACGCAATGTCCTGGAGTGTTTAGGTGAAGCGTGTCACAGCACTGCCTGCCGGTGCTGGGCTGTGTGGAGCTGGCTGATACAACCCTCTGCCATTTGCGGATGTTTGCTGAATTATGCGACCACCCACAGAATTGCAAGATGCTTTTGAGCAAGAAAAAGCACCTCTGCCTGCTACATACCTTTACATTTGGATTTCCTGTGTAATTACAGTTTAGCTGTGAAT
Organism: Tringa tobata; assembly: GCA_033628505.1. Classification (NCBI taxonomy): domain Eukaryota; kingdom Metazoa; phylum Chordata; class Aves; order Charadriiformes; family Scolopacidae; genus Tringa; species Tringa tobata. Next base: position 6,960 of record JAHREE010147900.1, on the reverse strand, counting down.
CAAAGCCATCAGCAGAAAACAGAAAGCAGACCTGGGATTTCTGATCTGTATGTTGTGCCAGGAATGAGAGCTCTTCTTGCATGTCTGAAGAAACTGCAGCCCTACAACTGCACATATGAATCTCAATAAATTGTTTGTGACCAAGTGGAGAACCAAAGCTGATTTTCATGCAAAGCCTCCAACGTGAACCGTAAGCGTAATGGCTCTGTTGTGGTACCCAGTGCTCGGGCTCCCACTAAGGCTCTCGAAATACCTTCTTGACATGATGTGGTAACTAAATAGTTCCTGTGAAAATTCACCTTAGCAATAACTCAGCAGGAAAGCACTTAACCCAGGAGCCTCAATTTTTCACCGTTAGCCAAAAAGCACCCAGTGGCAGTTTGTGTCAGCCATTTAGTACTTTAGCACATTGTATCCAAGACACCCTGCCCTCATCCCAGAGCTTCATTATTTATTAAACCAGGAGAGGAACAAAGCTCCCCTTGGCTTTCTTCCCTGCATCCCACCTTAGCTGGGGGGCAACTTACCTTCCTGCTCCTACTGCTCCACAAACATGGTAAAAACGTCCCTTGGACCCCACAGCTCTGACCTGATTCATTCCTACAGCACTCTCCTTTTGCTTCCTTTTGTTTTTGCAGATGCAGCAAGGTGCTGCAGCCCCCAATAACCTGTGTGAGTAAGATGGAAAATGTATATACTTATTTCGATCTTCTTCTATGATACATGCTGCTTTTCAGATTCTTCTTTTCTTCCTGAAGCACAATTCAGCTAGAACTCAGTTTCCCACAACACTTCCCAACGCCAGGGAACTGACGGCAATTCACCGATCCCTAGTAAATAACTTCCTCTGACAGTTTGCCAGATATGTCTCCCTCTAAAAGCCTCAGAGGCCCAGATGTACAAATTTCACATGGGCAGGTCTTGATAAGCTCAGAAGGAAGAGATAAAGATGAAAGGGGCCCTCTTCTGCAGGTATGTAGCCCTTTCCTTCATGTGTGTTTGTAGACAATCCAGAAGGAGACATCCAAAAACACGACATCACCTCTCTTCCATTCCATTCTGGGCAAGTCACTCCATATCACTATCTTAAGAAGGTTATTACACTTTCTTGCCCCAACTTCACAGTAGTGTTGCATTACAGCACTGATGCTGCAATACTGGAGCAACTTTTCAGTGAAGCTCAACCGCATTAAAAGACAAATAAGCATGAAAATATTAATCAGGGCATCTTTTACCTGGGAATAAAAAAAGTCATTAAACAAGGATCCAATACTAAGCTTCATATATAGTCCCAATCATGTAACAATATGACTAAATGACTTTTTTTTTTTTTCCCCTGGGAATCATTTCTGAACCCATCTGGCCACAATGAAGTACCATGAAGGAACAGAAATTTATCTTTTTTTTTTTTTTAATAATTATTTCTGCATTTCACTGAATTTCACTGATTTTTAGAGTTGGAAGGGACCACAGAAATCATCTAGTCCAACTCTCCTGACAAAGCAGGACCACCCAGAGCATGTCAGATCATGCTACTCAGGATGGCATCCAGGCGGGTCTTGAAAATCTCCAAAGAAGGGGACTCCACGACCTCCCTGGGCAGCCTGTTCCAGGGCTCCGTCACCCTCACTGTGAAAAAATTCTTCCTCGTATTCAAGTGGAACGTCTTACATTCCAACTTGTGCCCATTACCCCTTGTCCTCTCACTGGCAACTACTGAAAAGAGTCTGGTTCCCTCCTCCTTCAGTCCGCCCTTGAGATACTTATAGGCATTAATAAGGTCTCCCCTCAGCCTTCTCTTCTCCAGACTAAAGAGTCCCAGCTCTCTCAGCCTCTCCTCATAAGGGAGATGCTCCAGTCCTCGAATCATCTTTGTTGCCCTACGCTGGACTCTTTCCAGTAGTTCCCTATCCCTCTTGAACTGGGGAGCCCAGAACTGGACACAGTACTCCAGTTGTGGCCTCACCAGTGCAGAGCAGAGGGGGAGAATGACCTCCCTCGACCTGCTGGCCACACTCTTCCCTATGCAGCCCAGGATTCCGTTGGCCCTCCTGGCTACAAGAGCACACTGTTTGCTCATTGTGATTTTATTGTCCACCAGGACCCCCAGATCCTTTTCTTCGGAGCTTGTCCCCAGCAGGTCCATGCCTAACCTGTATTGATGCCTAACATTCTTCTT
>JAHREE010147898.1:0-10529 GCA_033628505.1 Tringa tobata | reverse complement strand
TTTATTTTTCCCATTTCCTGGGTTATCTTTGTCCTATTACCCCAATAATGGCAACTTGGTGTTGAAAAGCACTTGGCTTTCTGCTCCACACAAGGGGTGATGATTTTCTGGAAGAGAAGAGAAGAGAAGAGAAGAGAAGAGAAGAGAAGAGAAGAGANGAAGAGAAGAGAAGAGAAGAGAAGAGAAGAGAAGAGAAGAGAAGAGAAGAGAAGAGAAGAGAAGAGAAGAGAAGAGAAGAGATCAGTTGGAAGGGACCTACAACAATCATCTGGTCCAGCTGCCTGACCAACCCAGGGCTGACCAAAAGTTCAAGCATGGTATTAAGGGCATTGTCCAAATACCTTTTAAGAACTGGCAGGTTTGGGGCATCAACCACCTCTCCAGGAAGCTTCTTCCAGTGTTTGATGACCCTCTTGGTAATGAAATGCTTCCTGAGCCCTCCCCTGTACCAGTTTTGAGCCATTTCCCAAAGGAAATGACCTCTCTTTCTAAACAGGAGTGTGGGAAGCACCAGCATTTATCCTCGTGCTTAAATTCAGACCTATCCTGTCCCCTGTCCCTCAGGAGTACCTCAGATAGATTATTTCCATCTTTATTAATGACAAGGAAATGGCTGAAGCATTTGATCCTCAGCTCCTTGTACGGCTCCACCGCTGCACATCAGCTTTGGAGCTGGGAGCTTCCTGGAGCCGGCATCACCCCCGTGCACCCCCCAGCCCTTCCAGGTGGTGATGTTCCCCTTCCCTCCTTCTGTCACTCCTTCTGGGAGCCTGGGGTGGAAAACAATCTGTCTTTCCCAACGAGGCAGCAGCAAGCACTGGCATTTATCCTTGTAATGCTTAAATTTGTGCGTCTGTGCCGGTCCCTCTGGCTGCGCATTATCTTATTGACCCTCTTTAGGAGGATGGTGCTTCCTCATTTATCATCAGGAGCTGAGGCTGGCTTTGCCAGAGCCACGGGTTGTAGGAGTGGAGCAGAAAGTCTTGTTTCTGCCCATGCAAGGAGGTTCAGCCGCCTTCAGAGGCTGGGAGATGCCATCCATCAGCCACAGCAGCCCAGCCTCCCTCCTAATAACCTCCTCCAGCCCTTCAGACTTGATCTGAGAAGGCATCTTCCTAAGGGAAACTGAGATATTCATTAAAAAAAACCAAAACAGACCCTGAGAGCCACCTCCCTGCTCATTGTTTTACTGCTAAAAGCTGGGTGATGGGCAAATAACGGGAAGAGAGTCAGTCTTTGTCCTCCTTGTTTGATTTCTGCTGTAGAAAGGTCTTGTTCTCAAAGCTCAGAGCAGGGTTTGGACCACCTTCAACCCCTTTCACTCCTGCCCAGAGCTGCCTGTGCAGGGAGAGATGAGAAGGAAGGTCCATGGAGAAGGCACCTTCCAGAGATCTTGATCCAAAAAAAGAGCAGCCCAGGGGGTCAGCCCATCCCTGCTTGGAGGCCAGAAGATGGGGTGCTGTGGCAGGTTGACCCTGGCTGGACACCAGGCTGGTTGACCTCTCTTCAGCTGGAAAGGGGAGAGAAGATACAACAGAAGTCTCGTGGGTTGAGATAAGGACAGGGAGATCACTCACCAATTACCGTCACGGGGAAACCAGACTCAACTCAAAGAAATTAATTTAATTTATTGCCAATCAGAAGCCAGAGTAGAGTACTGAGAAATAAAAACAACATCTTAAAACAGCTTCCCCCCATCCCTCCCTTCTTCCCGGGCTCAACTCAACGCACGATTTCTCTCCCTCCTCCCCCAACCAGAGCAGGGGCATGGGGAATGGGGGCCGTGGTCAGTTCACCACACCTCGTCTCTGCTGCCCCTTCCTCCTCAGGAGAGGACTCCTCACACTCTTCCCCTGCTCCAGCGTGGGGTCATTCCTACGGGAGACAGTCCTGCATGATCTTCTGCAATGTGGGTCCTTCCCATGGGCTGCAGTTCTTCATGGACTGCTCCAATTTGGGTCCTTCCATGGGGTGCAGTCCTTTAGGAACAGACTGCTCCAGCCTGGGCTTCCCATGGGGTCACAGCCTCCTTTGGGTATCCCCCTGCTCTGGCGTGGGGTCCTGCATGGGCTGCAGGGGGATACCTGCTCCACCATGGATCTCCATGGGCTGCAGGGGAATATCTGCTCCACCATGGATCTCCATAGGCTGCAGGAGGATATCTGCTCCACTGTGGACCTCCATGGGTTCCTCTTGGAGCCAGCTGGCATTGGCTCTAGCAGACGTGGGGGAAGCTTCTAGCAGCTTCCCACAGAAGCCACCCCTGCAGCCCCACTGGCTACCAAAACCTTGCCATGCAAACCCAATACAGGAGCTCTGGGAGAAGGGCTGCTGCACCCCCTGTGTCTCACACAGCACAAGGTTCCTGCATCCCTCCCCTGGTGCTTCCCCTACCCCTCTCTCCCTCCTGGGGGCAGTTTTAAGAACAATATTCCAGGCTTTTTTATCCCTCTGCCCAAGAGCCCTTGGATAAAGCTGTGGAGCCAAACACAGGTATGAGAACCCACCACGCTTGTCCTGGCTGCATCTGAGCATCCCTGCCACCAGGATCAACGAGGCTGGGTTTTAAGCACTTCTAGTGATCCAAGGGCCAGGACCGGCCGTGTGTGTGCGAGCAGAGGCTTGTGAGCCCAGCCAGGTGTTTGATGGAAAGCAGAGATCGCTGCAACAGGTCCCCAAAATGCAATTAATGCTTTTAAACAGCCCCGTGGGGGGGGCGGCTGCAGCTCCCAAGGGCCATGCACTCACCAGGCCCTGCAGGCAAGGCAAGGTTTGGTCCTTCAGATCAACCCTGCAGATAACGCTGCCACGGTGTCACTGGGTAACGTTTGGGGAGGGGGAGGAAGATTTTAGGTGGCAACCCAGAGAAAAAAAAACAAACACAGCCAAGGTCTGGTGACCAGCCGCTCGCAGATGGCAGGAGAGGAACGGAGGTCACCCTGGATGGGAAGAGGGAAGCAGCCAAAGTCCAAGCGCCTCAGTTCCCCAGTGTGGCTTTGGGGAAGGATGTGTGTCAGGGAAGGGATGCCACCGCTCAGCATTACAGCTGAGGGTCCTCCATCTCTGGGTTTGGGTCCCAGGCTGGCCTGAAGTGTCACCATCCCTCTCCTCCCAGCCTCCCCGCAGCTGGAGGAGGAGGACGGGACCCAGCAAGTGCTGAGGTTGCTCTCCTCAATCACTGCTCTTTAACACAAGCACTTCCACAGCAGAGAGGGATAAATAAATGCCTTTTTTTTTGTTGCAGGTTTGCGGGTCTGGGGGGAGCGAGGAGCTATGCCCTCATCCTGCCCTTCTCCAACCTCTCCTGCATCCCCCCCATCCCTTTTCCCCTTTGCAGAGGTGGGATGGAGATGGGATGTGAGAACCAGAGGCTGGCAGCAGGAGGACGATGGGGTTGACAGGGTTGAATGAAAGAAAATTAGGGCATAAAACATGCTTTGGCTGTTTTCCCCTTGACTATCCACTGCGGGTAAAAGACTCCCTGGTCCTTCATCTTTCCATGCTGTGCCTCGTGGCAAAGCACATCGGTCCCTTTCTCCGTGGCTCTAATTGGCATCTCTGCTCTGTGTCAGGTTCTTGGCTGCTCTCAAGAATGATGAGGAATTGATTTTTCTTTTTTCGCCTTTGAAGCAATCAAAGGGCTTATTTTTAAACTCTGCTTTCCTCTAAAGAATTCTATTTTTCCTCCTGCAGAATCTAAATCCTTGGATAAATAAGATCCTTGCAAAGATACTATTTCTGACCTGGTCTAATCTGTTTGAGTCAATTTATAGTGTTTGGCTGCATGGGGAGAATAATTAATGCCTGTGTCGCAGAAATCAGTCCAGGAAGGTAGAAAGAGCTGAGGAGCCAAAAGCCATTAAAAGGAGGAGAAATATAAATAATTCAAAGGCCAGGGTCAGCTGGGCTTCAGGTTGCTGCTACCACCTTAACTCAGCCCCTTGGGTCTGGAGGACTCTGCCATCAGCTGCTTTTGTGGGACACCAGGGAAGGGGGCTCAGGTTCACTCAACCTGTTGCTGCAGGTGGGACCATGAGAGCGTTGGTGCCTCTGCCAGGTCAGTCCCAGACAAAATGTCCCAAAATTGCTGTGTGGAGAACAGGGTTAGTTAGGCAAGAGATGCTCGTTAGCTTTACTATCCTTCTGCTGAAGCCAAAGCTGTTCGCTACAGCCCATTGTCCATCAGCATGGCCCTGGGATAGGCAAACCATGGTCAACACAACCCCTGGGCCAAGGCAGGGGTTGATCCAGGACAAGCAGCTGATAGTTCTGATGGTATCATCAACCCTTTCCATTTGGGAGAGGGAAACAGGAGCAGGATGTATTGGGACAAAATCCCCTTCTGTCCACAGCAGCTCCAAGGAACTGCCCCTTGGATAAGGTCTCACTGCCCTTGGAGACTGCTAAGCTATTTCTGAACTATATTTGCTTTACTCTGGGGATACTGAGTTCTTATAGACTACTCAAATCACTCAATTTTACGTCAGTCCTTCATCAACATTTACTACCCTATTGCCATGGTTATAGAATTACTGCTTAATACTTGGTCGGTCACCAAAAACAATTCCTGATAATGATCACCAGTCAACGGAAACGTCATCTCCTGGATTCCTGCCTTTGCCAGCTTTCTGCGTAAGCGCCCAATTCTGCACCGTCAGCACATTGACACCTGGGACAGGCCAAGATCCTGGTTTCTGCAAGACACGGAGCTACGCCAGCAGCCTGGGCAGCAAGGGACAGCCCCAGGAGCAGCTGGAGTTCGGTTTTCTCTGGTGAGGGGTCTCATGAAGGCAGCACGGCTCTTGCCCAGAATATGATGCTCTGCCTCTGTGGTTTCAACCACGGCACATGGGGTGAGGGGGATGAATGAGGTGCTGGAGCATGTCCAGAGAAGGGCAATGGAGCTGGTGAGGGGTCTGGAGACCAAGTCTTGTGAGGAGCGGCTGAGGGAGCTGGGGGTGCCCAGCCTGGAGAAAAGGAGGCTGAGGGGAGACCTTCTCACTCTCTACAACCCCCTGAAAGGAGGCTGGGGCTGGTGGGCATAGCTCTGAAGACACGCAGGTGTTTGTACCCCTCCGTTGCTCGAGAACAGCCACAACGCAGGGGAAGAAGGAACTGCATCCAGCTGCTGTTTGCTCTGAAGGCATTGAGTACAGTTGAGATCCAGAGCCTGGATTCCATCCAGCCTGAAGCAATCTGGAGAGCAGAAGATCCTGGCCTGGAGTAGATGGCTCCAAGGCTGTGCTCCATCAGCCACGCGGACACCCTGGTGTGGTCTCAGCCACCATCTCTAACTTTGGGTTCAACCTTGCTTCCACCTTTGCATTCTTGCACATCGGGCGGTGTTGTCCACTTGAGCGTGATCCCGTCTCCCAGGTGCCCGGTGCCACCGTGAACGGCAGGTTTGCTTTGCAAACCAATCGATAATAAGCTATTTAAACAGGGTTGTGTTGAGGTAATAGCATTAGGGAGTCTGCGGGGAATTAAGGAAATAACAACTGGCTTTATTAAGGAGCTTAATTCAATTACACAGGCAGGATGGTTTAAGCTTCAGTCCTGAGCTCCACACCCACAGCTCCTGGAGCAGGATCCTGAGCGGCGGCGGCAGGAACCAGCAGCCAAAACCAACTGCCATTTCCCTGGAAAACTGGAGCGTGGTGCAAACGGTGGAGTCCACAGGGCACGTGAGAACCTGCCTTCACCTGGAGCTCAATGTTGGAGCGGTGGGAGAATCAGCAGGGCTGGGGCTGGTGGGGCTGGGAGAGGATGGTCCTGCCCCAAATTGGGATCAGCTCTTCGTGTGTCACCCCAGAGAGATGTTTGCTAATCATCCCGCACTGGGATGGAGCCTTCACCCCCTCCCAATCTACCCCAGAGTTTCACTTGTCTGAGTCTCACTTGTCCAAGTTTCACTTGTTCAGTACTTATCCTCACTGTCCCATGTCATATCATCCAGCTTCACCCTCCTGTCCCGTGTCTTCTAACCTCCACCTTCCCATACCACGTCACAGAATCTCAGAATCACAGAATGTTAGGGGTTGGAAGGGACCTCTCGAGATCAGAGGTCCCTTCCAACCCTTATGTCACCTCACTGCAGCCTCCCGTGCCATGTCACCTAGCCTCAACCTTTCCATACCATGTCACCTAGCCTCACCTTCCTGTGCCACCTCACCTAACCTCACCCTCCCGTGCCATGTCACCTAACCTCACCCTCTGGTGCCACTCAGGATGCCCCATCCCTGCCTTGTCCTGGTGAGCACAGAGGGAAGAGCAGGCTCTTTCCCTCTGCAGAGTCTTCTCACTGGCACGATGGTGCCCTCCTGGTTACCACTGGTGTGTGCACACCCTCCTTGCACTGCACTGGGCTCAAAGCATCTGGGCTGACACACAAGCAGAGGTTTTCCAAAGTCATCCAAGCTCAGAGAAGGGCTTTGCCCATTACCCAACCTGTTTGACTGCAGATGGTACTTGCTACTGGCTGTTACTGGCCTGGAACAAGCCAACTTGCTACTGGTGGTTACTGGTATGAATGCAGCCAACAGAGCGGGTGGTAAGATCCCTTCACACTGTCTCCCCCATCCAGAGCTCCTAAACACGTAGGACTGGTTGGCACTGCCCACGGGTGGATGCAATGGAGATGTCCTCTGGGGATCCTTCTGCTGCCAGAACCGCAGCTGGCCCAAGAGGGGCCATGACCTGTCCTGGTGGGGCTGGGAAGAAGGAGGGATGCAGGAGGGGTGAGGCATCATCTCGGGAAGCCTCAGCTCTTCCCAGCCCGCGTGGTGGGACTCCATCACCACAAAGCAGGAGCGTCCACCGTAAAAAGGCAGAAAAAGCTTCCATCATCGCCCCTTCAGGCCTGGACCTTGCAGGGTAAGAGGGTGGCCTCAGCACGGCAGCCTTTGGGTGAATTCCTGCTGCAGAGGGAACGGAGATGGGGGTTTCCATTAACAAGGGCACCTGCAAAGGGCTTGCGCCTGCGGGGACACAGAGCTGAGCAGGTGCAGTACTAAGGAACACCTAAAATAAAGACACCCAGCGAGGTGACAAAACCCATCGGCACCCAGCGAGGTGACAAAACCAGGGTGAACATCCCCAGGTCCCAGCTCCGAGCACCGGGCTCTGCCTCCCTCGGAGCTCAAGCAGCGCGGAGGAGGTTCCCCGGTCTCCAGGACACGGGAGCCCAAACGCTGGCCCTCAGCAGCCACGTTCAATAAACACCGTGGCAGGAACGGGGAGGGGGGGGACATCTGCCTAAGACGCCTAATTGAATTTGATGGTAGCAAGTGGATTAAGTGGATCTGAAACGGAGAAGTTTTGAAAGCGTGATAACGCCGAGGCGAGGGAGAGGGCACAGCCCGATTCCACCGGGGACGATGGAAACAAACAGATTAATCCCCGGGAGGACGGGAACCGAAATATCTGGCAGGCAGTGAGAGAGGGGGGGGTCATGTTTATACAACTGGAGCTGCCGGCCTCTGCCGAGCTGTTGAAAAACCCCATTTTGGGTCATTCGAGCCATTCTCTACCTCCTCCGGCGAGGGAGGCATTGCCGGCGGCTGGCCAGCACCCTTTGAGAGCCAGAGCCTGCGAGGCTTGATGTGACTCGAGGTGGTTTGGGGGGAGGTTTTTGCGTCACGAAAGCAAGATCAGCTGTAGGAGCATCCTCCTGCCCTGGACGCTGCCTCCAAGCACGACCTGGAGCAGAAACCCAGGACAGGACACGTATGATGGATCATTGCTCTGCTCAGATGATCTGATGCTCAGATCTTCCAGCAGCCAGAGGAAGGGCTCCCTGAGCCAGATGTCACACGTATGGTGACCCACCACAGAGGACCTGTCCCCCCGTGGCTCCGTTTTGAGCGCAGGTAGACTTTGTGATGCCTTCGACACCCTCCAGCGACAGATGCGATGTGCAGAAGTACTTCCTTGTTTGTGTTTGGGGCCGGTTATCTTCTCCCCAGGTTGAAAGTCCAAAGCGCTCCGGATAACACCGGGACATCCATCTGCCAGGCTGTTTGTCAGGACCAAAGTACTGGCTTCGGGGAAAGAAAGGCAGCTGCGAGAGATAACGGGGCTGAGATAGGAGCCCTCCCAGTAAACATGTGCTGCTGAGCACCAGGGGTGGGGAGGCAAGATGTCCAAGCTATGGCACAACAGGGAACAGAAACGTGCTGCAAATGAGTAAACTAAGGCTGGGAACTGGAAGGTATTTATAACATAAAAATGGCCATTATCAGCCCATGCCAAGGCTCATCTCAATCAAATGTGTCCTCTCTAATTTCAGTGGTGATTGATGAGGAAAAGCACAAAAGCAACACAGGGTGCTGCCCATTGCCCACTCCATCTCCTTGAAACACAGCTTGATGGAGGGTGGGTGAAACCTCCACACAAACACCAATCTACCCCAGCTCTCAGACAGCTGCTGATGTGCTGGGAACACCATGTGGACCTTGTTCCCACCCCATCAGCTGTTCCTCTGTTCTTTGTTAAAGTGCAGGAGAGATGTCCAGCTTTGGAGGTCACCTCGGATCTTCTTGCACCACCAGTCACACCTGCATTTTTAAAGCACGAGTCCTCGAAAGGGATTCCCCTCATGTCTTGAAATTTTTTACTCTTTCAGCAAGAAAGGTCCTGCATCAGTCTGTGGGGACGGCTGGTGGAAGAGTTCCTCCAGCTTCTTTCACAGCTCCCATTGGATGGTTACGCGGAGACTGTTCTCCTTGTTCAGGCAGAATAGTTCTGGAGCAAGAGGTCAAGAAACGGGGTTTTTAAGCCTGAATTAGTTCAGGTTCTGGAGATGATGGGGTGGGATGGGATGGGACAGGATGATGAGATGACGAGATGACATGATGTTGGGTATCACAGGGCCCTTTGAGTATACAACCCACTTGGGGTTGTATAGGGGACAGAAGCTACAGACAGAAGCTACAGCAGCCAAAGAAGGCATCGCTTGCCAGGAGGTGGAACCCCCGGGAGTTGGAGCAGGGAAAGGATCCCCTGCCCTGTTGGGATGTCCCAGCTCTCCCAAGCACTGGCAGGACACACCAAAGATGCTGAACCACTCATTCCTGCCTGGCAGGACCAAGGTGGGTGGGCAAATTGAACTCTGAAGCAGATGTTTGTCGTGGTGCAGAAATGTATATCCCATTTCCCCCTTTCCCCCTCTCTTTTCACATCCCTGTGAGAAGCAGCAGCAGTTTCTGTACTTGGTGTTCAACAGGTAGAAAAGATGTTTTCACTCTGCTGCCTTCTGGAGTCCTGCTTTGACAGAGGTGGGAGTTTAATTGTTTCTTTACCAAAACAGGGTGAAAAAATAACAGCCCTGCACAGTTTCATCCTCCTGAATGAAAACATCTCAGGGAAGCTGCAACCTACATAATTTTATTCTTCTACGCTCCTCAGCAGCTCGTGCATCTGCCCAACAACGATTTAATTAGGAGAGCCCTTGCTTCCTTTCACGCACAGAGGAGCAGCAAAACAAAAGAGAGCAACAGTTGTATGAAATTATCTCATTCCAGCCTCTTTCATGACGGAGAAAAGCAAGAGGGTGCTTCCCTCGCTGGGTTGTGGAGAGCTGAAGAGGCTCAGGCTGTGCACTTGTGTGGACAACTGGTGCTCAATTGCTCTCATTGCTTCCAAATATTTTCCTTAGGCTGCTCCAGGACCAGGCTTGCACAGCAGAAAGGACATTGCTCACTTCTTCCAGCTGCTGAGAGTATTTTTGACCATAAAGCTGCTGACATCTCTACCAGTGATGCCTGGAGAGCATCATCCAGGTCCCTTCTGCTGCTGCTGCCCCGGAGCCCATGTGGCAGAGGGTGATTGGAGGGTTGGAGGGGACACCCAGACCTCCACATCTGGACGGGATGGCCTAATGAGCCTTTTCCCATCATCCAGCTCTGCCTGGCATCGTCCTCTGCTGAGGACAGGCTGAGTCATGTTCCAAGTGGAGACAGTGTCTGCAAGTGCAGGGAGTTCTCGTGTGACCCAGCTCCTCTTCGCTTTCATCTCCAACACGACGTGAGATGGAGTCTCTGAGGACCAGTTTATTACATTTTCTTGGAAATTTCGCCGCCCAGATGCGTTTGATGATTGAGAGGACGCAGGCAAGCCAAGCCAGGGCCAGAGAGGCTGGAAAGCGACAGCGCGTCCAAGTAACGCACTAAAAGGGCAATAATTATCTATCCAGTTCCCCAGAGAAACCAATTCCTCCAACTATGCCACTTGCGAGGTATTACTCAGGCTACTGGTGCTTTCCACGCACAGCCTTTCAGGAGGGTGCTTGGGACAAAGCTGGCAGAAGCCTCTCTCCATCCTCTTAACCAGGCTGGAGTTGTTTCCCCCAGCAGATGCTCCATTATTTGGGGGAGGCTGGGATATCAGGGACAACAGAATCACAGGATGGTTTGGGTGGGAAGGGACCTTAAAACCCACCCAGTGCCACCCCCTGCCCTGGGCAGGGACACCTCCCACCACACCAGGTGGCTCCAAGCCCCCTCCAACCTGGCCTTGAACCCCTCCAGGGA
>JAHREE010147896.1:0-23462 GCA_033628505.1 Tringa tobata | reverse complement strand
TGGGATCACTCCTCCTGGTGTGTGTGTGTGTGTGTGTGTGTGTGTGTTCCCAGAAGAAGAGCTCTTAGAGAAGGGGGAGGGGGGATGGAGGTGATGATCCTCCCTTCCTCTTCCATTTGCCGTTCGCCTCTTAAATGGACTCTTTTTGCCCATTTTTGAGAAACTAACGAATGCTCGGTTTCGCGTAGAAATTGGCAGAAATGGCAGTAAATAAGGATGTAAGTGACCTGACAAAGAGCGCTGGGGATGTTCTGTTTGGTGTGTGAATTGCACACGCGAGTAGGCAGCGCAGTCACAGCTCGCTGCCACCACAGCCAGCGTCCACCCTTCTGCTGTGAGGCTTCTCGGGCTCTTTGAAGGGATGACCACCACGGTATTTGTGGCTGCAGCATCAGTCTTTGACCTGGAGTGTTTTATCTTCCATTAGTAAGCCTTTCTCTGCGCTGAACTGGTTAAGTTAGGGTCAAATCTGGTTCAATACCTTCTTGGCATGCTCAGAGGGCCGGGTTTAAACAGTTGCTGAGAGGGAGATGAGCCTGCCTTCCTGAAGGCTCGTCCCCAAGCTCCGTGCTGCTGCCGTGGGTCGCAGCGGGAGGTGCTCTGCCCCGGCCAGGTTTGGCAGGTCTGGGGGCTGCCTTGTCCCGGGCAGGTCACGGTTGGCACGGTGTGGTGGAGCAGCTCCTGGGGGGGCTGGCCATCACGCCTTGTCTTTTGTTGACTCTAAAAACACGGCTGCTTCTGGTGGGAAGCTGAGCGTGGCTGCGTGCTGGGGAGGTTGCACGGCGCGCAGCAGCCTCGGTTCCTGCTCCGCGGAAGGAAATCCCATCGGGATAGTAGGCTGTGGCGTGAAAGGACGGGTTTTAAAATAAAAGGACTCGAAGAGAAAAAAAAAATAAACTGTCCTGAGACTCAGAGCCTGGAATATTAAGCGTGAGGCACAGCGCGTAAACGACTGGAGGGAGACTTGCAAGGCAGTCCCCGAGAAACTGAGCCTGGCTGTAAACTAAGCAGGTTACCGATAGCCTTGCATATATTTACGAGACACAGTTATAAGAGTAGCTTCCTCCCCTGCCCTGCTCCAGCCCACGCTATGGGAGGTTGTTCTCCAGGAAGGAGAGCCGCCGGTGAAGAAACCCTGTCTAGCAGTTAAAGACTTGGAGGTCCTGACTGTGTTCCTGGATCTGCCAGCGACTTGCTGTGTTCTTGGACCGGCCAGGGCGGCTGTCAGTACCCGGGCTTTCCAGCTCTGTAATAGGAAGAATACTTTCCTAACTCGGAGGGAAGTTGAGAGGCTCAGCGGAGGCGTGCACGCGCGGTGCTGGAAGGTCGGTGTGTGGAAAGTGGGACAGAAACACCGAGCGTGAGTCCGGCACATGGGAAGCCTCTTGCCTTTTCACCGGTTAGAGGGTGCTGGCTGCGAGAGCGTCTGCAGAGCAGCTGTGAATGTTGGACTGTAGATAAGGAGAGGAGCAAGGATGTTGTTTTCCAAACCCTGCGCGGTGCCGGGAGCCCTGCTCCGATGTTTGGGTGTGGCCTGTGAATGCACCAGCAGGATCCGACTTCCCCTTGCAGAAGAGGAGCCGCACGCACGTTGCCTGACCCTTGATCGCTCAATCTCTTGAACGTTGGAAACAAAGCCATGGGACTTTACTGCGGGGTGAGCGAGATCTCTCCGGAGAGCTGGGAAAGGCAGGAAGGAGGAGGGCGGCAGCGGCGGTGCCGGGGTTCGGGGTTTGGCACTGGGCTGCCTGGTTGGGGCAACCACTGTCACTTCCATCTGTGCCACCAGCGGCGTGGAACTGGGGAAAAAGGCGGCCGGTCCTGAGACAGGCGCTGGTAATGGATTGCGTTCTGTTTTCTAATGAAAGTTTCATTTGAAGTTTGTTTACAGGAAAGAAGAAATTAGCAGAGAGAATTCTCCTGAGGACCCAGAGAGGAAAAAGAATGAGCTGCCTGACTTGCAAGCCAAAAGAGGGTGGAAGGGTAGATTAGATTTACCGTATTGCTCCGAGTCGTAGCTGTTGCTGCTGTTGAGAAACGCTTCCTTGTTTGGCTGGATGGTGGAGCCCGCTTGGAGGCTCAGCCTTCAGCCAGGTTATTGGCATCCAGGGGAAATCCAGAGCTTAGATTTTGATTCTGCTCTGGTGTCCCATGTTTTGACACCAGGAGTGTGCTGGGCTGCCATCCCTTCGCTCCAGTGGACTGGAATGGGGCTGCTCCAGGGCCGTGGCTGGGCAGTCAGTGCTTCGGGTGTTGCTGCCGGGACCTCCCATCCCTGGGATTGTCCCTGGAGTGAGGGGGGCAGTGCCAGGAGTCACTGCTGTGTGAGGAGGTCACAGCGCTCAGCCTTTGGTCTCTGAGGGGTGTCCTGAGGAAGGAGCTTGCTGGTGGCTTCTGGTGTCCCAGCAAGCAACGAGAGATGCAGCGGAGGGGTGGCAGAGGATGCTGAAGGTGCAGTGATGGGGACGTCAGAGCTATGCTCGAGGTCGGGACCTTTCTCTTGCTTTAGGGAAGAGGCACAATCGTGTGAGGAGCTCCATGGCACCATGACATGGGAAGAGCCAGTAGGCAGCAGATGCTGTCTCGGCAATTCCCACCGCCAACTTTGGCCATTCTCTGCTGCTGTGAGGGGTTCAACCTGACATCACCAGCCTGGTTGGCTTCAGATTCCCTTGGGATGGGTTGTGCTGCGGGAGCTGTGCGCTGTCGGGAAGTTTGTCCCATGGCTGTTTAGGCCAAGGGTATTGGTGCTGGAAAGCAGAAAAACTCTGGCTGGAAAGCAGTGGGTGATAGTGGGTACGTGAGGACGGAGCTGCCTGGCAGGGTCTCACAGTAGGAACCTGCTCTTTCTGCTGGTGGCTGGATCCTGGACTGGTGAACGTGCGACAGCCTTGTTTGACTTGAGTAATTTATAGCTTATCAGTTTCTGATTTGATACCCAGGGTATTTCTAATAATACGCAAGTATTATTGCACCTCGAGGGAATTGTACGCATTCATAAAGCACTTTACATAGCGTGTGTGTGCAAGGCGTCCTTCATGTCACCAATTTTCCACCACGCGTGAGCGCGTGGAGAGCGGGGTGTCCCCCCCGTTGCTGTTGGGGTGCCGAGGCTGGGTGTCCTCCACAGCTAAGCCCTCGCAGATGTGATGCCTGAGCCAGGTGCTTTCCGAAAACATCCTGGGTGGCTCCCAGGGCTCCTCCTCCTCCTCCTCACCGGACAGGTGAGAGACTGTGGGCAGCAAGGACCTTGGCATTTGTGTTTGTCTCTTAAGCTCTGACAGTAATCTTGAGTAAGCCTTGTGAAGAAGGCCAGATATTAGGGTGGCCTGCCTCCCTGCAAATGCTTACAATAAAGAGACTATTTATAGTTTGCAACAGGGAGACCTTTGCAGTTGTGTTCCTCTACGTGCAAGATGGAGTTTCTGGGGAGGCAGGGTCGCTCCGTGGCTGGCGTGGCAGCGGTGCTGTGCCGAGCTGGGGGACGCCGTGCCTCCCCCCTGCCTCCCACCTCTGCTCAACCCGGGCACCGGGGGGCTGCATGGGGGCACCTGGCTGGCAGCGCAGGTGGGTCTGGGGGTCGGGATGTCCCCATGCTGTTGGCAGGGCGTCCACGGGGCTGCTCAACCCTGTCCGTCCGTTGGTGCGTGCGGGGTTTCACAAGCCGTAAATTCCAGGAAACTCCCCGGGAGGCACATGGAGGGAGCGGGCTGGGGGCGGGAGTGAGCCCCGAGCCAGCAGATGTGTCTGCAGGGATGAGGAACGGGGAGGAAAAGCACAAACCTGTCTTTAAAGACATTTGTTTGTTCACAATAAAAACTGTCAGCCAGCGGCGACCAGACAGGGCAGTTTTTATGAGGCGCAGGCGTAGGTTGGAGGGGTGCTTGCCAATTGCTTCTTACACGGAAAGGGAGCGGGGATTGCATTTTATCTCAGGACCAGGGGGAGGAAAAAAAAAAAAAAATAAGAGCAGAAAGTTTACAAGCCTTTGAAATGGTTCAATCAAAGGAAAGCACAGTTGAAAGCGGTTCTGGAAACATTTTTGGTGTTCCCCTGCACCCCAGGGCTCTGGATGCGGTTTCTGCCCGTTGCTTTGGGAGGGGAGCGGGGAAAGGAAGGCAGATAAAGGGATCGCCAGCAGGACCGTGTTAATACAGGGACACGTATCTGCTTCCTCCCAAGCTGCATGTTCGGAGAGTTCAGCCTGGGGAGGTCCCACAGCCCCTCCTCTCATTCAGGATCTCAGTGCTGCCTTTATGATGATGGTTTTGAAATCCTGTGGCTGACCTTTCCGGCGCTGGAAGCAATCCAAGGGCTGTGTCTCGAAGTACTGTAAAGGTTAGCGAGAAGGGAGCAAGAGGGAGAGAGAAAATGTCCTTTCAGCTGCAGGAGTGGGAGAGAGGAATGTCATCTATGCCGTCGGGGAGCAGGCAGCTGGCTGGGCTCCTCGGCCCGAGCTGGGGTGTCCTTGCCTTGCCGGGGACCTCCCTCCCCCGGCCCTTTCCCAAGGTGTGTGTTGTCATTTTTGATCAGGGCACGGAGGCAGTATCCCTTTGGAGAGGGCTGGAGGAGTAGCCCCTTGGGGTTGTGCTCCAGGACCTTCCTATGGGGATCGGTGCCGCTATCGGGATCTGCCCCACCAGCTGCTCCCTGCTGGTGCCAGTCCTCGGGTGATTCCTGTTGCAGCGGATGATTTGATTTCCAAAAAGTCCGAGAGCCGTTTCAATGGAGTTGCACTCCATCCTCAGCTCCCACATGCCGCTGCCTCGCCAGAAACACGCTGGGGTGGATGGAGATTAAAGGGTAAACTCCAGGGCTCAGCCATCCGCTCCTACAGGATGCGAGCGCTTTCTAATTGTCCTCAATTAGAGACAGTGCCATTGCTCAGGCACGTCTTCAGGCAGGAAGCAGAGCCTGGCCGTTCCTAGCCCAGCAGAGGGAAGGGCTCACCGTGGCCTTGGGGAGCGTCGAGGGGCCAACAAGCCTTCTTGGGGGGCAGGAGCTGCCCACCGAATTGTTTTTAGGAAGGAGGAGCAGTGAGGAGATGTTAAAGCCAGAGAATGGAGGTAAGAAAATAGCTCAGCGAGTTAACCCTTTCCTGCTTGCCTCCAGGATGAGACATCGGTGAGCAGCGAGGACTTTGATATGAACGACTCCACATGGATCTCAGCTGACCAGCACCTGAACTCCAGCCTGAGCCCCAGCCAGGACGAGAGCATGCGCAGCCCGCAGAACCTGCACGGCCAGGAGGACGGTGAGTGCCCCAACGGGAGGGAAGAGCCCTGTCCCTCTGCCACAGGATGTTTTTGTGACTTATTAAACATTAACCAGTCCTTTCTGATCAGGTGTCCCACCTGTAGGATGGATTTCGTATCAGCACAGGCACCAAAGCAGTGCCTACTCCCAGTCCTTCCCATTTAGCCTCTGGGTTCCTGCTCAGCAAGGGCCTTCTCCAGCTCAGAGCTGCTGGTCTTTGTGCGGGAACCTGGCTCCCAGCTCCTCCAGAAAGAGGTCACCAAATCCTCTCCTAAGGCATCTGGTTGTAGTTCCTCAGGTATTAATGCTGAACTGTGGGCTGTACCACCATAAAAAAGGATGCCAGGGCTTTGCAATACAGATCACAGCTTTCCCCACTTGGAAGGCTGTACCTTAGGCAGTGTCTGGGATCCCCCAGGCAAGAAATGTGTAATCTGCAGTAACCGACAGCGATGAGAGCGCGGGGTGGATGTGGGTGACCCCTCGCTCAGGGCAGGTGGTTGGAAGGGGCTGAAGGCAGCACACGTGGGCTGGGTGGGAGGAAGCGTTTGGTGAAGGGAGGTGGTGTGTTAGTTCTGTGAAACACGCTAGTTTAAAATAAAAGAAGCAAGTAAATAAATAGTAGAAGTACGAGTTCGGGTCAGAGTTCATCTCCGTGATGCTTGGAAGGATTCGGTGATTGGACTGTTACTGGCTTTTGCTCAAGAGGTTGAATCCCTCATTATCCCCAGTTTGGCCGCTGCTGGGAGAGCGGAAGGGAAGTGGAGGAGTCGAGGGACATCCCGGGCTGGGTCGGTGCTGCTTTAAGAAAGGGGGCTGGAAAACCACCCCAGGGGAAAGAAAGGGCTTTTGTGCTGGCAGGTCTCCCTGGGGTGGCTTTTAGCTACTTGTGTGGCCAGCGGCAGGGACAGCGGGGACACTGCTCTCTTCAGTGCATTGTGGCACTTCAGTTTCTATTGCAAGTCTGCAGTTTTGAGAAATTGCTGTTTTTAACTAACTGGCACCCGGCAGCCTTGGTGAGGATGTGAAACCTGCCTGCGCTGCACCACGTCCCCGTCCGGCAGGACAGGCAGTGGCACTTCTGCTTGCCCAGGGCCCGGCAGAGGGCTGTGCCCGTGGCAGGAGGAAGGGTGTTTCGGTGGTAACACACTGCTCACATCAGAGGCCTTCGGCTCTTTGGGACCAGGCTGTAACCTCTGCCTGCAGCGTGCCCTGCATCTCGTACCTGTGGCCTGGCTGGGTCTCTCTGTACCCCCCAAAATTTGCCATTCTCCCATTGGGACGTTTCCAGCTTCCGTCTTAGCCCTTACCACTGAATTCCCAAGTCTCATTTACAATCTAGAATGACATGGATTTGATCCCTTTGCTGAACACTATTATTCATCAGGACAGCAATTTAATAAGGGACTCACGTATTTAGGCAAATCGAGATGTTCTCACTAAAGCTAAATCCTCTCTCTCTCTCTGGCCTCTTAGGAAATGCTTCCCACTTTTCATGCCCTGTGGTTTTTCTTCAGAAGCAGGTGTCCTCTTTGGGGCCCTTCTTGGCTCCTCTAATTTCTTCTGTAAGGTTCAGTGATGAGCAATAAAGCAGAAATAGTCCCTTCTTTTTTGTGAGGAACGCAAGTGTCCCAGGCTGTCCCTGGGACTGGCAGAAGGGTAAACCAGGTAGACTTTGGCAAACCAGAAGTGATGGAGTCAAAGAGTCAGCAAGCCAAGCCCGGAGTTACTAATGAGACCCTTCAAGTAGAAGCCAGGCATTGGGATTTCCAACAGGCTGCTGTACTTCAGGGGGTATTTTATGGGACTGAAAAGAGGTTTTATCGCTGTGCTAAATGTCCGTTGTCCTGTACTGGAGCTCTAAAATGCTGCTGGGGAGAAAGGCCTCGTGTCAGTCCCTCTGCCAAACCAATGCTGCCACCCAGGACTGAAGCACACATGAGGGAAGAAGGAAGATGGAGCAGCCCAGTGACCCAGGAGTGCAGCAGGCAGTCAGAAGAGAGGAGCACGGAGCGGAGAAGGAGGACGGCATGAGAGGGAAGGCAAATTACTGTCATGGGAAGGGAATGTGCATGAATCAAAGCGTTGACCACTCTTCAATTTCCTCTTCTTTTGATCCATGAAAGCTCTTTATTTTGGAAGCAAACGTGCTTTGCCTGGTTCACACTGGCTTGCCAAGGCTGTGTGCATGGAAAACCTTCCCAAGAAAATCATCTAAGTGTGAGTAACCAGCCCATGTGAACTCTACCCTCCTCGAAGCCCAGCTGGCCAGGATGCCCTGTGCAGAGCACCCATGCCAGGGCAGCCCAAGAGCTCTGGACAAAGTACTCTGTGCCAAAACTGGATGCCCACCGTGCCCCACAGCAGCCCCACAGAGCTCTACCCTTCTTCCACCAGTGGTGGGAGATGCAGGCAGTACCACAGTATTCCCTGCAGCCCGGCCGGGCTCAGCTCCGAGCATCCTGACACCAAAGTGGGATCTGGTCGCACGCCACCTCCTTCAGTTGGGAGCTTGTTCAGGACTTGGTGTTCTCCTCCCTCTGGAAATCCTTTTGAGTTACTAAATTGCTCCTGCCTGCTGCCATCCGACGGGCAGGATGCTTGGAGTGTGTCTTCTGTGAAAGGCTTCCTAAAGTATAAAGTTTTAATGAAGAGTTGCCTGGTAGGAGAGCAGTATCGTCTGACGCGCTTGTTAAAAAAGAGTCTTTAAAGTTCCAAAGCACCAACTCCGGGTCTTTCAGAGGCCTGGGAGGAGCAAGTGCTCTCCTATGGCACAGGAGCAGAGCGGTATGAAATCCAGAGAGGTGGGAGAGCAGGGAACCATCATCCCATGCTTTGATATGCAGGTATCTGTGAAGTCTTCAGAGAGCTAAGAGGCAGCTAGGACGAAAGCCAACACCTTCTTTTGTCTCTGTGCCCGGAAACCTTGGCCCAGTAAAGCCATGCTGCAACCAGCATCAGCCCTTGGAACAGCAGGGAGAACAAATTAGACCTAATGACTTTAGTGGGTAAGGGACAGAGAAGACACCGTCGGGAGAGCGTCGGGGTTCCCGCTGGGTTGGCGGGCGCACGGCGGGACGCAGGATGCACCGGCCAGCTCTGAGCAGCGACACCGACACGCAAACACCCGCTCCTTCCATTTTCCTTTGTTACTCATCCTGCGGGCCCCAGCACGGAAAACGTGAAGCTCCCTGCAACATCCCTTCCCCATCGGATGTTGCTCACAGCATATGTGCCCGCAGGAAGCCGTCGGCTACCCAAAGCGACAGCAAGATCAACACAAACCCTTTGCTGCTGAAGCGGAGCTATTGTGCAGGACATCCTGGAGGGATGTGTCTGTGGGAGCCAGCACGCGTTTGGAGCAAAGTGACCCTGAAAGCTGTGCTGTCTCGCTGTCCCCTGTGTCCATGGCTATCCCTGAAGGTGTTCCATGCCCACTCCCAGCTGAGTGCGGGTCCCGGTGCCTGGTCCTGTCTCGTGGCAGCAGCTTCAGCTGGGGTTTGTTCATCTTTGGAGCCTGTTTGTGTCCACAGGCGAGTGCAGCGTCACAAAACCTCTCGGTTTGGTCTGGTGCATGAGTCTGAATGAGGTTTCTCATCACGCTGTGGCCTGGCAGTGAGAGCAATGGCCTTGAAAAGAAAGCAGCAGGCAGACCCTGAACCTCTATGTATGTGACATGGCAAAGCACTTGAATTAATGTAGAAGACACCTCCATCTTTCCTGCTAATAGGATATGTCTTGCCTCATCCCTGGCCGTACATCCTGCTCCATTGCCCACGGGCAGGGGTTGCTGCTCTTCATCCCAGCCTGTGCAATCTTCTGAAGAGCTGGGAAAGCTCCTTGGTATAAGATCTGCTTTCCCTGCATGGGGGGCATGGGATTACTTGATGGCACCGTGTTGGGACAGATCCCCTTCCAGCTGAAGTTCCTGCGTGCAGTCCTCACTTGACTGGCAGAGTCCCCGCTGAGCCTGTTCTGCCTGGAGCAGCAGTGGCTAATCCAGACCTTGGAGAAAGGACTTTCTTAACCTACTTAACTGCGAAGGCACGCGCTCCTCAGGGACATTCCTCGAGGTGGCTGGCTGGGAAAGCTCCTGGGTGTTGGGGACATCCCTCAGGAGTGCTCCAAGGAGAGACCTCAAGGACATGAAGGCAGGCATTATTTCAGGATGCCATCCTGGGACCAGGTAGGGCATGTTGCTCCTCTGGACACTGTGCCCTGGGACTGGCAGGGACAGCAATGACCCGTTTCCAGCACAGTCATCTCTCTTCTGGTACAGCACGGGTCCCACAGCTCTGGGTCACACCACCATTACTTGGTGAGATGCTCACGATGTGCTGCACATCACCAGGTTCCCTGAAACACCAACCAAGCAGAGTGCTTTCGGAGGAGGGGAGCAGCCTTCTCGCCAAGCGCAGACCAGAAGCCAGACCCGTGCCTGCACAGAGAGCTCAGCCCCTGCCTGCAGGACCCTGTGCACCGTCCTCTCTCCACTCCAGGCTCCGTCCCCAGGGCAGCCGTGATGTCCCGCTCCACACCTGCACCTCCCCGACAGCTGGTACCCGGCGGTGGGGCGATGGCACCTCCTCGATTTGCCGTAGCAGGGTCACTTCCCAGGGGTGGCGTCGGGTGTCGCGTGGTTCCCGCTTCCCCGCCGCCGCCGGGGCTTTCCTCAGCTGGCCCCATCCCTGCTCCAGGTGGACACAAACGCACCTTTGCCAGTCACAGAGAAGCCCCAGCAGGTGCCTGGACAGCCATCTGATGGCTGGCCATTGCAAGAGGTGGCCTGCGAGCCCCAAGACCTTTCCTTTTCCCAGGCTGTAAAATCCTCACCGTTTTCAGGGCTTCCTGCACCAGTGTTGGATTTCACCCTCTCAGAAGCCCTAGCTCAGAACCTAAACAGGACTAGGACCAGCATCCAGGCCTTAAAACAGCTAGAGGTGACCTTATCTTATTTTTCTTAGGCATATATTTCCTCTCTCCCTGGGGTGTCCCCGCAGCAGAAGTCAGTGAGCACGTCCCTTCCCTGCCTGGGCGGTCTGGGCTGGTGGCTCCATTCCCCGTGACCTCTTCCAGGGGCACGTCTGCTCCTCCTGAGCAAAGGCCCTCGCCCGCGATAAACACCCTCCTTTCGGCTTCTTTTGAAGAGCTGCCCTTTCCTGCTGCAAGGCTGTGGGGCCGTGGTGGCTTCACCATCCCATGGTGGCCTGGGGACAGTCCCCCTGGTGGCCTGGGGACAGTCCCCCTGCTCTGTCCTGCCCAAAGGACTTGGGGTGAACAGCAGGGTCTCTCTGGTCTGCGCTGGAGGCACCAGCTCAGAGTCAACCCTGCCCAAAGCCACCAAACCCGTTTGTTTGGCGCAGGGAGAGGCAGTGCCCGGGCAGCACGGGGCCATAGCATGTCCCCTCCCTGCAGCAGGATCCGGGTGGCTGCCAGCGGTTGGTGGCACAAGGAGAGGCTTAGTCTGCACCACCTCCTTCCCCACCACCGGTGAGGCCAGTGCCTGGTTCAAAACATGCCTCAAGCAGCGAGGTGGCCAGAGGAGCAGCGGCAGGAGGGACAGGGAAAACTGAGCGACAGAGCGCATTTGTGGCGAGGCTGCTTGGTGCATGGGGAAAATGTCCGTCACGGGGCCGGAGCGGTGAGGTCCCGGTGCCGGAGGGAGCTGCTCCCGCAGGCTGGGCAGTGGAGCCGAGGGGAGACGGCACTGGGGGGCACCTTTCATGCCGAGGAGGGGGAGCTCGGCCGCACAGCGCTGCCTTGTCCGGCCCCAGCTCGCCTGCGGACGCGCATTGTGTCCAGCCGTGCCAGATGTCTGGCTCGTCGAGGGCTCTGGTCGAAGGCAGGG
Organism: Tringa tobata; assembly: GCA_033628505.1. Taxonomy (NCBI): domain Eukaryota; kingdom Metazoa; phylum Chordata; class Aves; order Charadriiformes; family Scolopacidae; genus Tringa; species Tringa tobata. Next base: position 12,358 of record JAHREE010147896.1, on the reverse strand, counting down.
ACCCAGGGAGGGAGGGCGGAGGGTGGACACTTTGTCTGGGACATAACGAGGTTTGCATTAACGAAGGAAGGCAGGAAATAGAGCGCCTTAACTGGACACTGGCCAGCCCCACTGCTCCCTGGCCCCCAGCGACGTTTCTTTTTTCTTTCTTTTGCATCTTGGAGGCAATGAGCCGGGCAGGACCTGGAGAAAATGGGCTTTGGGCTCCGGCTGTGTGAGCGGTGCGGAGCTGGAGCCGCCACGGCATCCAACACGGCCGGGGCCTGTCCTGCCGCTCACCGCCTGGTCGTGGCTGTGGGATCCCCGGGGTGCTGATCGCTTGCCCCTAATGAATGCGGCGCTGCCGCCCAGCCATGGCCCCCCGCGGGGCCCCCGTTCCCACTCGGTCTCTCTAATTTGTATTAAGTATCCCTTCCTCGCAGGCTTTCCTCCTCCCCTTCTTCCCCCTTCTCGTCTCTTTTGTGAGTGAATAATTTATGGCACTTTTCATCTTCCTGGCTGTTGTTCCAGGCAGGCGGCGGTGGGATGCTCTGCGCCCTCCCGACAGCCGCTCTGGGCTGGGTGTGCAGCTCCAGCCCATGCTGGTCCCACGGTGGGGTGGAAACGGGGCAATCCCCTCCCGGTAGCCATGGGGAGAATCAACCGGCAACATCAACCTTTGCCGTCTGCGGCCACGGCTGGTGGCTCCATGGTGGTCCACGAGAGACCAAGGTGGGACCCGGCGGTGACCACAGTGCCCGAGGTTGGGCAGGCAGTGGCTGAGCCCGGCTGCCCCGGTGGTGGCCAGGGGCTCCTGCCATGGCGGGGCACGGGCAGGACCGGGCAGCCCCTGGCCCACCGCGCGGTGCGGGGCTGCGGCGAGGTTTCCGTGGGCCGCTGGCTCTTATATAAGCTCATTGTTTTCTGAGTCAAAAGAGGTTTTGTCTCCGCTCTGGAGATGTGACAGGAGGAGGAACAATTTGCCCCATTCATCTTTAACTCTGCCTTTGGAGAGCGGCGTGGTGGCCTTCGCCGACAGAGACGTTAAACCCAACCACTTCCCCGCCGTAAAATCTCCCGGGGAGCAGGTGTTGGAAATCGCCCCTTCCCCTCCTGATCTCCGCAAATCCAGCGCCACAGAAATCAAGGATAATCCAGCAGCCCCTTCAAAATGAAAACGCTGAGCCCTGATTAATTCATTTAATAAGTGACTGATCCCCTCCTCCCCCAGCACCGCGGCCCAAGAAGCCATTTTGCTTCTCGCTCTCCGGGGCTCAGTGCTGCTGGGAGAGGCCGAGGCTGCGGCAGAGGCACGAGGTGGCTTCCCCGTGGCCTCCTTGCCAGCCTCGCCGCTTGCCCAGCCACAGCCTGGCCTCTGCCATGAGGCCGAGGAGGGCAGTGCTCTGGGGGCCTCAAGGCTGGGTGGCCTCCATTGGGCTCTCCAGCCTCACCAATGTCCCCTGCCTGGTGCCGGGGTCTCCTCCAGCTCCAGCCCATGGAGCCCCAGCTCCGGGGGATTAAACAGGAGAACGAAATATTCCGTTTTCCAACCCAAAGATCAAACCGGTTAGAAGTGACATTGTTTTTACAGTTCCATCTGCTTCAATTAGGGCGCGGGGGTGGAGCAGGGGGGCTCCCAATTATCCTCATTAGAGGGGCTCCTCGTGCAGCCAAGCTCCAGCCGCGAGCGGGGAGCTCACCAGGCTCGTGCTGGTTGATAATGAATATATTCATGGCTGCGCAGCCTGGCCTTGCTCGCCTGCTGCTGCCGGAGCCCTGCTCGTTACGTGTGTTTTGGGCACTCGCTGGGAGTCTGCAGAAAACCTCGCCAAGCCCAGGAGTTTGGTGGGTTTTATGGAAACGGTGATTCTCTGGCAGGGTGGCCAACACGGCCCCGCCGCTGCTCCTTGTCTTGCCAAAGCTGCCGTTGGAAGAGCAGGAGCATAAACCCGGTCCCAGCACCAAGGCGGGAGGGTTCCTGCTGCGTCTGCCCCAGGTCCTGCTTCCCTGTGGTGTGCCCCAGCCACTGCCCCATGGGCTGGAGATACCCCAGCGAAGCTGCGTGGGGTGCAGCACCAGCACTGGCACCGGCACCATCCCATCCACACGGAGCAGGAGGGTGCAGTGCTCCCTCCCCAGCCCGTCTGTGTTTTTAAGCTGGCTGAGGCCATTCCCACTCGGACCCAGGGACCTTGACAGTCTGGATTTGTGGCAGTTTCTCTGCTCACAAGACTGAGATTAATCCACCACTTTATATATGGAGTTTCTGGGAGAGCATAACCTGTAAAAATGTAGAAATGGGAAAATTATCTGTAGCTGGTGGGTTTACAGAGCTCATTATTTACTTACGTTCAGCCTGGGTTTAAACTAAATTGTTCTTTTAGCAGATGCTGGTCCCTTACATTAGATTCCCGTTTCATTTTATTATTCCACCTGGTCAGGTTCCTAGAGACATCTTCCTCTTTGTTTTCAATATTTTCTGGCTGTAGCAAACCCAAGGTTGGTAAACGCAGCAGAGTCGGGTAGAAGCCTGATTTGAGCTGTGGTGTGTGTTTTGTGCAACACAAAAGAAAACCCGAGGCATTGAGAAGTCGGGGGGTCCAGACCTCACCCCCAGGATCCTGCCTGGTGTGAGCAGGATCTCCAGTGCCAACAGGGACACGAGCTGCAGGGACCAGGGGCAGAGCTGGTGGCCACAAGGAGGCTGGAGATGGATGGACAAGGGCATAGAGGGGTGTTTTAGGGAGGAGTGGTGGTGCTTGGGGCAATTTGGGAATATTCAGAGCAGATGGAGGATGCTCAGAGCAATGCAGGGATGCTTGGGGCAGGTTGGGGACGTAATGGGACAGGTTGGGGATATAATGGGACAGATTGGGGATGCTCAGAGCAAGGCAGAGATGCCCAGGGCAGGTTGAGGATGCTGGGGGCAGGTTGAGGGTGCTCAGAGCAGTGCAGGGATGTGCAGGCAGGTTGGGGATGCTCAGAGTGATGCAGGGATGCCCAGGCAGGTTGAGGATGCTCAGAGCGATGCAGGGATGCCCAGGCAGTTTGGGGATGTCCGGGGGGAGATTTGGGATGCCCAGGTAGGTTGGGGATGTCCGGGGAGATTGGAGATGCCCAGGGCACCTGCACAGTCTTCTCCTAAGTGATGTCTCTCTTGGTGCCCCTTGCCTGACGGGATTTTTGTGGCATGGAGGGCCCCTGGCTGCCGCTCTGTGCCGTGCCGGGGGCTGCCTGCCGCCCCCGGGGGCTAGCAGGAGGTCCCTGCCATTGGCCTGGGGGACGGGTGCTGATTGGCCCTGCGGCGCTGTTGCTGTGGCTGTGCCCGGGCTGACGGTGGGGCCTGGCGTGCGGCTCGTGCCTCCGCGCAGGGGAATAATTCTCCTTAATCCTTCCGAGAGGCATCGCTGGATGAGGCTGGAGCCTCCCTCTGGGAGCCCCGTCTCGCCTGGCCCTCGGAGCGGAGCAGGGGGAGGGACAGCCGCCATCCCACGGGCAGGGAGGCCTCCGTGCCCCCAGCCACCTGCCCCACGGCTGCACGGGGCTGCGGACGAGCCGGCACCGCTCCTGTGCCCGCACCGAGGGCAGAGGGTGCCGGTGGTGGGTCTGGCTGTGGGCCCTGGCAAGGTGTGTGGGGCAGGGGTGCGGCAGCCTGGCTGGGGCAGAGAGCCCCGAGGAGCGTGTACTGGTTTAGGAGCTGATCTGGGCAAGCTGGGCTGCATCTCCCGCGTGGTGGAGAGCAAAACCCATGGGGGCCTGAGAGCCCCAGTGCCCTGGGACAAGTGGCCTGGAGGGTGCCCCAGGGTAATGCTGGCTGCTGAGGTCCCCCTGGAGCCCTGCCCTCCACAGCCAGCGCTCGGCCCTGGCCAGGAACAAGGGGTCCTGCCTGGAGCCAGCCCCGTGCCAGGGAGGGTGACGCCTGCCACCGGCCCGGAGCACCCGGCACATAAACACCACCCCGGGGATTAGGTCAGCTCTGGTCATTGCTCAGACGAATAAGTGGATCAGCGCAAGGGAAAGGAGGGGGAGGGAGCTCTGCTGAGCGGGGGGCTCGAGAGGGGACCTTTTAATTTAGGGGCTTGCAGGGCCAGGAGCAGCCTTGGCGCAGGCGCGAGGCTGGGCAGCCAGCACTGGCACCCGGGGCGGCTGGGGACATGCGGCGGCAGCCCCGGCCGGCCCCCACGGTCGGCTCCGATGCCCGAGTGTCCTCAAGTCTGTTTATTTTAAGGGATACAAAGTCCTGGGCTGCTGCAGGGTCACAGGAGCCCTCGCAGAGCCTCTCATTAAAGTTTGCCGCGGGTGCCGGCAGGGGGGAGGAGGAGAAGGAGGAGGAGGATGGGTGGCAGCAGCCGGGCACCATCCTGCCACCCTGCACACCTTTGGACCTGGCACCCGTGCAGCGGGAGCCGTCGGTGCGGGGCCGCCCCGCAGCCCATTGTCCTGCTGCGGCGCGGGCCGGGCGCGGGGACCGCCATCTGCTTGTGGCTGCCGGCAGCTTCTTTGTTCGCCGCCCGGCGCACGCTCGCGCAGGAAGCGGCTCCCCACGTGCTTCGCCCTTTCCCTCTCGCGGAGGCACCTAATGAAATAAAGGATTTACTGCGGCGAGGGGGAGGGAAGGGGAAACGGGCTGAGCGGTTTCAAAATGTCGTGCCTGGCCCCAGGGCTGGGCTCCTTGGCCGGCTGCAGGCAGGGCTGGGTGCAGGCAGCGCCGGGCACGGGCAGGGCCGGGCTCTCTGCCGCGGCCGGAGCGTTCTCCAGAGCGGCACGAGGCGGGAGACCGGTGTGGTGGGAGCCATGCACGGGCAGGGGACAGTGCCAGGAACTGGGGATGTGGATGTAACCGAGATGGAGCAGGAGCTGGGCTGTGTTCGGGTGTGCGTGGCACCGCCATGGCTGGATCCCTGGGCCATGGGCTTGGGAAGGGGGTGGCCATGCAGCTGCCGTGGAGGTGGCTCTGGGCCACGTGAAAACAGGGAAAAAGGAGCGTCCACGTAGCATGTAGGAGGTCATTTGGTCTTTGAGTGCAACAGGAAAGTGTCCGTGCAGTCCCTGCCCCGTCCTGGCAGCAGCGTGCCAAGGAGCTTTGCCGGGTGGCGTGAACAGAGCTCCTAACGCTGCTTCCAGGTGGCATGAACTCAGGGTTTTCCCATCCAAGCAAGCCTGCCCTCGTGTGCCATCCCCACACCCCAGCACTCTGCAGAGCAGCACGTCCCGAGCTGGCTCCGGAGCTCGTTGCCTCCCACCACACCCAGCCCCAAATGGGGCCAGGAGGACAGTGCCGGGAGGCGAGGGACCCGGCGGGGAGAGGCAATGCCCCTTTCTCCTCCCTGCAATGCAAACAGAAACCGAAAAGGACCAAATTCCAAAGTTCTTATTCAAGCCAAACCGCCCATGGCCCCGGGGCGGAGGCGTGGGGACCGTCACCTGCTGGAGGGACGAGCAACCCAGGCGTGGGGCACATCAGAGTCCAGCGTCGTTTGTGGGACGAGGGAGCAGAGCTGTGCAATGGCCCTGCAGCCATGGGGACCAGTGTCCATCCCTCCATCTGCTTCATCCCAGGGCTCGAAGCACAGCTGTGCTGGCCCAGCTCTTGGTAGCACCTGTGGCAACTCAGCCACCAAATGAGCCCAGGGCAGCCTCAGCCAGGCAGGGGCTTTCAAAGCAGTGGTGCATCCACGATCCACATTCTGGTGGTCCCGCAGGCAGACTTGGGGGAGGCTGGTACCGTGGGGGGCAGAGCTGCTCGCCCACCTCGGGGACGTGGTCCTGGAGGGTGACCACACATCCTTCCTTGCAGATGACTCCTCGTCAGAGAGCTGCAGCGGGAATGGCTCCTCCACCCTGAACCCCTCCACCTCCAGCAGCACGCAGGGCGACAGCGCCTTCCCCGAAATGAACGGGAATGGCACCGCGGCCCCCATGGACTTCACCGCCTCCGCCGACGACCAGCCCATCAACCTCTGTGACAAGCTCACGCCTGCCCACGTCACCCCTTCCTACCAGTCGGACGGCTGCAGCGCCGACGGGCTGCGCAGCAGGGTCAAGTACGCGGTGAAGACCACGGCAGAGGTACGGCTCGGGCTGTAGGTGGCCACTGCCAGGGCTGGGAGGTGGCCCAGGAGCCTGTCCCTTGTAGGGAGAGAAGGACGGACGAGCGCCGTGCTCGCCTGCCACGGCTGCGGCAGAGCTGCTGTGCCTGCCGTGCTCCAGCCTCAGGGCTGCTGCTGCTGCTCGGCAGAAATCGGCCCGAGCTCTGAGCGAGTGGTTGGAAGAGGGAGGGAGAGATGGAGGGATGGTTTGGGGGAGTCGGGGAGCATCCCCCGTGCCCTGCCTGCCCCAGAGCCAGGGCTCTGCAGGGTCCCACCCCTGACTGGCTGTGCCACTGCCACCCTGCAAGGAGGAGCTCTTTCCTGCTAGGTTTGGGCAGTGTTTCCTGCAGAGTCAGGCAGAGCCACTGCCACCACCAGCCAGATCCACACTGTCTGTGCTTTGGGCCATCATATGGTCCCTGAGACCTCTGTGTGTCCCCCTGTCCCAAGCAGGCAGGAGCTGGAGAAGCCCATCCATAGGTTTGTCTCCCTTGGTTGTAGGGGGACATAAGGAGATGGGCCAGAAGCAGTGAGCCAAGGAGAAAGGGCTTTTTCCTCGTGACCGTGGGCAGGGGTGGGCAGGCAAGGGCTGCTCGTGATAACCCCCGTCTCCTCTCAGTCCCCTCCGTACAGCTCCGGCAGCTACGACTCCATCAAGACAGAGGTCAGTGGCTGCCCTGAGGACCTGACCGTTGGCAGGGCCCCCACGGCCGATGAAGATGACGATGATCACGATGACCACGAAGACAACGATAAGATAAATGACTCAGAGGGGATGGACCCGGAGAGGTTAAAGGCCTTCAATGTAAGGAGGGCTCCGCGGGGAGGGGGCAAGCCCACCCGCCTCCCGTCTCGATGTTCCCACCTTCTGTCTTCTCCTTTGCAGATGTTTGTGCGCCTTTTCGTGGATGAGAACCTGGACCGGATGGTTCCCATCTCCAAGCAGCCCAAGGAGAAGATCCAGGCCATCATCGAGTCCTGCAGCCGGCAGTTCCCCGAGTTCCAGGAGCGGGCGCGCAAGCGCATCCGCACCTACCTCAAGTCCTGTCGCCGCATGAAGAAGAATGGGATGGAGATGGTGAGTGGCCACCCCGTTGCCCTGCTGCTCGCCACTGCTCTCGGGGCACCAGGTCCCTGAGCGCCTTCTCTGCTTCTGTCTCCACAGACCAGGCCCACGCCGCCGCACCTGACCTCGGCCATGGCGGAGAACATCCTGGCCGCCGCCTGCGAGAGCGAAACGCGGAAAGCAGCCAAGAGGATGCGGCTGGAGATCTACCAGACCTCCCAGGTACGGTGCTCATGGCCGGAGGTGGGTGTGGGGAAAATAAGAGAACTTTCTGAGCAATTTGGCAAAGTGTTTTTAAAAGCCTTTCTAAAAGCCAGAGGGCTGCAGAACAGGGCCCTGTGGTGCATCCTGAGACTCAGGCCAACGGGTCCAGGGACACTGGTTTGTTCTGGCCACAATGTGGGAGATCAGGTGTCCCCACGCTGTCCCTCCCACCGTCTGCAGAGGACGGCCGGGCTCCTCGCTGTAGTTAAATCTGTGTTTCCCCCATGCAGGACGAACCGATCGCTCTCGACAAGCAGCACTCCAGAGACTCCACAGCCATCACCCACTCCTCCTATTCACTGCCAGCTTCATCTTACTCCCAAGACCCAGTCTACATCAATGGAAGCCTGAACTACAGCTACCGTGGCTACGGGTCCCTGGGGGGCAGCCTGCAGCCGCCCGCCTCCCTCCAGACGGGCAACCACAGTAACGGTAAGTGGCCACACGCCGCCCCCGGGACCTGTGGTGGCACTGGGAGCCCACCCAGCCATTGCCCACCCCATGCCTGGACATTCTGAGCTCTGCTGGAGCTGGGACTGGGTGAAAGGCAGAGGCTGCTGCCACAGCTCACACCAAGCCCCTGGTCATGGCAGCATCTCTCCCGCTGCCGCATGGAGCTGCTTCGAAAGCCCCTCTTCTCCTGCAGCCAACAGAGGCCTCTGCCCCACTGCTCAGCTTGCCTCATCAGCAGGTGGTTAATTGTTGAACTGAACTTGGAAGGACGGTCTAGGTGGCACTGGTGGAGGGAAGGAGTGTCACTTAAAAAAAAGAGAATCTGTACCAGCGATTAATTATTAACAGGAGCGGGCGCCTATCGCTGCCTGGATCTCGTTGCTAGTATGAGCCATTCCTTTCCCAGCCCGCGTTGGCTGCTCTGAGTCGGGGACAGGGATGGGGACAGAGCTGGTGAAGCCTGGGGGCTCTGCAGCAGCACCCGGGGCACAGCCAGCTCCTGCCACAGGTCGGAAGGGTGGCGTGGGGCTGGGGGCTGCGTGGGACAAGTGGCCAGGGGACCAGGATGGGAAGGCAGAAGCAGGCAAGGCTTGAGGGGTCAGCTGAGTTAGGAGCAAGTGAACAGAATGGAGTAGCCTGAGGCTGAGCAGGGCACCTGGGGAGGTGCTGGGGTACCTGATGACTCCCTGGCACCCGGGCGAAAGAGGTGTGGGATGGGGCAAAGGGTCTTCCCTTGGGCAGCAGCCCCTCTGGCTTTGCCCTCCCAGCAGCAGTCACAGGAGGGGTTGGAGCCCATGCTGGTCCTTGGCCAGTCCTTGGCAATCTCCAGGCTGCCTTCGCTTGCCCTGGGGTGCTCTGGGCTCCTGCCCTGCCCCTGCCCGCCCCAACAGGAGTGAGGATTTGGAAGGATGTGATTTCCGGAGGCCTGAGAGATGCCTGTCTGGGATTAACTCTTATCATCCCTTCCTAATGCTTCTTAACCCTGAATAAAGATCCCGCCCCGGCCTCCAGCTGCTGAGGCCTAATCCTTGCAGCCACGGTGGAGGCAGCTACGGTTCCTCCCCAGAGCAGCACGGGCACCCCTGGCCCCCCGTGCTGCCCAGCACCCTCCTCTCACCCAGCCCCACCGTGAGCCCTGGCTTCTGGACAAGAGGCAGCAAACTTGCAGAACCGTCTCAGAGCAGCCCCGGGAGGAGCAGACAGACCCTGGGTGTTGCACACAACAGCAACACACAGCAGCAACTTGCTTCTCTCTAATGAATTTTTAAACCTCTGCTTTGCAATTGTTTTTTTCCCCCTTTGCCCAACCTCTTTGCTAGCCCTTTAGAGGTAAGAGCGTGCTGGCAAGGAGTGCTGCAAGGAGCTGTGCCTTCTCCTCCTTCCATGAGCACAAAGCCCGCAGGGTTTGCTGCCCAGAAGTGTCTTCTCCCTCCATCCCCCACCTAAGGCAATCCTTCCTCAAACCCCCATCCCCATTCCCAGCTCCTTCCCCCTTGGTGAGCTGGGAAACGGGCTCCGCTTACTGCTGCCTTTTCTGTCCAGTGGAATCGCTTTCGCATGAGAGCCTCCTCCTCCTCCCCTTCCCCGAGCGCTGATTAGCCTGGCGTGGAAGTCCTCTGCTGGTGCCACTCCTCACGCAGCATTTGCTGCTCCAGCATTGCTTTCCTTGGACTCTTCCCTTCCCACCCCAGGGCGATGCATTCCCCTCCCTGTCACCGTCACCAGCGGGACCCACCTGGTCTCAGGGGGCTGCTGAACTCCCCTGTCCCCATTTGCAAACCGCTGCAGCACCCGATCCCTGCTCCGTCTTCCTGCATGTCCCACCCCTGCATCAGGCCACCTAGCTGGAGCTCAGCCCTCCTGAAGCCTTTCTCCAGCATCACCAACTGCTCCATCAGCCTGCAATGCTCCAGCCCACAGCCAGGGGATTAATTAATTCAGTGTCTTCTCTTTCTCCTTAGCCCCGGGCTGCAGCCTCACCTGCCTCCTCTCCCTCAGTACTATCACATCTCTAGTACGCACCTTTCCTCTTATCTCCATTTCTTGTTGAGTGTGTGGTTCTTGCGCTTTGTTTGGCTTCTCTTACTTAGTCCAACACGAAGCTAAATCCAGTTTTTCCCTTGCCTTTATCTGGCTGTGTCACTCCTCAAGCTGTGTATCAGCTTCTCTACCAAAGCCTTTCCACTCGCAGCCACCCAAACCGGGCTGCACACGCGTGCTCGTGGTCGTGCACGTGTATCTGCCAGGGCAGAGGCTGCCAGTGTTCCTGGGGTCCTGGAGAACTCGGTCATTATGTGATTTTTGTCAGGTTTAATGGGGTTTTTTTTGCAGGTTTAAGGTTTAACACAGGAGGGTTTGTGGGCTGGGGCAGCTGCGTGTCCTGTTCTGCAGAAGACAGGCACACATACATGGCCAGAAGCCGATGGCGTGGGATAGAGGTGGAGCAGAAAAGGACTTAGGAGAAAAAATCATCCCTGCCCATCAGGCAGATCATAAATTTGACAGGATTTCATTTCATTTACAGACTAAGCCACAGAAATGTGCAGCCTAGTAAGACCTTTTAGCCCCCCCCAAACCTTCAGTCTCAGGCTGAGTACGCGTTGCTGGCTGGGGTGGTGTGTCATAGCCCAGGAAGGGCAACGTTCTAGAAGGTTCCTCCTGGCTGGGCAGGGAAGCCGTGTAGTTACCCAGCACTGAACCAGGGAAACATGCCCCGTGTGGGGTGTTACTCACCATATGTAGAGGAAAAAACAGAACCTGGCAGGTGACTCTGATGGACAGATACCCTCAGGTGCAGGTTTAGCTCCTGGCTTTGCGGCTTTGCCAAGAGCTACAGGACCACAGAGCAGGGCCACAGAGCCTCCCTTTGTGGAGCGGATGGGGCAGGCTCTAGGATGTTGTCACGTTGACTCTGAAGTCTCTTCCCTTGTTGTGGCTGTTGTAGAGGCTGCTGCAGGATCTGGGGCTTCTCACGTTGTCCAGGGCACCACACTTCACAGGGACTTTCCTGCCAGTGCAGAAGTCCAGGAGCAGCAGCTCCCACTGTGGATCTCCTCGTGGCGGGACGGACGTGGACAAGGCTGCTCTGCCTGAGCTTCTCTCTCCCTTTTCCTTGACAGGTCCGACCGATCTCAGCATGAAAGGTGGGGCCTCCAGCACGGCCCCCTCCAACAGCACCAGCAGGGGAATGCAGGCTGCCCAGCTCAGCCCCACGGAGATCAGCGCAGTGCGGCAGCTGATCGCCGGCTACCGAGAGTCGGCGGCGTTTCTGCTTCGATCTGCAGACGAACTGGAAAACCTCATTTTACAGCAGAACTGACTCCCGGTGTCTGCATCGCTCCTCTGTCGAGAAGACAATTTATACCTGCTAGAAAGAGGCTCCCAGCGGTGTCCTGCTCAGGACCACCATCGTCCTCCCGTGAAACGGCGGGTACATGTAGTTTTAGAAGGTGGAATCCAAAAGACCTGTTTTCTTTTACACTCCAAGCACCTGGGACTTCAGGCACAAGGACACGTTTTTGAACCGTACCAACACCCGTGCGTCCGGCCGACCAGAAGCCAAACCTGCGGCTTGGAAGGATGTGGGACTTTCAAGGGCAGAAGGGAGCCTGGGGAGGTTTGGGGCTGCAGATGTATTTAGAATAACCTTTGTGGACCCAAATGTTAGATTCCCGTCCCCAGATAATTTCCAAGTCTTAGGTGAGCTGAATCACATATTTATTGAGAAATGGACCCTCCTCTCCCCTTAGTAATTTATTTTTCTGAAAATGGATTCTTTTGAGTTTGTACAGATTGCCAGTTTTTTGTCTGTCTGATCAGAAGGAATTTATTCCTGTGAAATAACACATTCCATATCACTACACTACTAATTTCCAGGCAGCTCTGCCTGTTTCTCTGGGGAGCCCTTGTCCCAACAGGGAGCAAGTTTGCCATCCAACCCTAGACTTCGAGGCTGCTCGCCCTCCAGTAAGCGTAGGTGGCAGCTGACGGACGGAGCAAGCAAGAGTCCTGCTTAGACCTTCATTCTAAGCAGTCCCGTAGCAGCAGTGGGCTCTAAACCTCCCGAGAGACTCGGCAAGCTCAGCAGACCTCCGCCTAGAAGGACGTCTCGCACTCATTTAAGTCATTGCAGATAAGAGAAGGAAGGAAGGAAGGAGATACCTGAGAAACACTGTCTTGCGGTCACCATCCGTACTCTACCTCACACTCCATTGTGGGCTTCTTCCAGGACTGGCCGAGCTGGGCCTGGGGGACGGTGAGTGTCGCAGACGCGTGGATCGCGCCGAGGAGGCCGGACCCAGGTCCAGCAGGATCCGCCGGGGTCCTGCTGCTGGGCGGCAGCTCGTGTCCCCCCACCCCGGTCCCTGTGACACCAGCCCTGGGGTAGCACCAGGAGAATAAACCCTTTGGGAACCGCCTGGGTGTCGTTAAGGCCGATGCCGGGTTCCTGCCTGAAAGGCCAGCGCGGTGCGGCCGAGCCGCTCGCTCCTCTGCAGAAGACAGAGAC
>JAHREE010147894.1:0-14349 GCA_033628505.1 Tringa tobata | reverse complement strand
GTGAAAATACTCATCTGTGGAAGGCGAAACAGTCCTTTAAAGGCTTGGCTGTAGCAGGCTGAAAGCTTTACTCCCTGCTAACCAAACACGGGTATCATTGGCTTGGACTGGATTCGTACCTGAAAAACAAGAGTCAGAGGTTTTTTAATCCTTCCGTTGAGCAGGTAGATGTGCCAGTCCCTGTCCCAGCCCCAACGCGCCAGCCAAGAGGAGTTAGAGAAGCAGGACGTGGCCCGGGGAGGCGAGGAAGTTGCGTTTACAGGCGGCAATATGCTTTGGCAGGTTATCCCGCGTCACGCCGATGAGTAATGGATTTTGGAAGATGCAGCACATGGAGACAGAATGCCAGGTTTTGCACACAGCGACAGAGCTGTTCACCTGAAATAAAAGCAATCGGAGCTCAGAGATGCCAGCACAGATGAAGAGAGGGAGAACAGCCCCCCTCCCCGAATTTGAGAGTGGTGGGACACCCATCACCTCTCCTTCCACCCTGCAGCCAGTTCACCAGGCGGTTGAGCCAGGATCCCCGATTCTTTTGACTACAGCAAGAGTTAATCCCAAACCTGATTTTGAGGGGCTCTGGGTAAAACCTTTACTCAGGAACTCCCCCATTTACACGGGACTCCCACCACAACGGGCTTTGCCANGCGCCAGCCAAGAGGAGTTAGAGAAGCAGGACGTGGCCCGGGGAGGCGAGGAAGTTGCGTTTACAGGCGGCAATATGCTTTGGCAGGTTATCCCGCGTCACGCCGATGAGTAATGGATTTTGGAAGATGCAGCACATGGAGACAGAATGCCAGGTTTTGCACACAGCGACAGAGCTGTTCACCTGAAATAAAAGCAATCGGAGCTCAGAGATGCCGGCAAAGATGAAGAGAGGGAGAACAGCCCCCCTCCCCGAATTTGAGAGTGGTGGGACACCCGTCACCTCTCCTTCCACCCTGCAGCCAGTTCACCAGGCGGTTGAGCCAGAATCCCCGATTCTTTTGACTACAGCAAGAGTTAATCCCAAACCTGATTTTGAGGGGCTCTGGGTAAGACCTTTACTCAGGAACTCCCCCATTTACACGGGACTCCCACCACAACGGGCTTTGCCATGGAGGTACCCCCCCCCGGCCTGCACCAAGTATTTCCCTCCCCCTGCTCCGGAGCCTGATGACACTAGCAAATATCTAAATAGTTTCTTGCAAAGGCTTGCCTTAACCAGAAAGAGGATCTCTCATTAAAGCATAAAATTAAACACTTCAGAACAAAGATATTGGCACATTAATATGGAGATTCTGCCTCACCCCCCACCCCCCCCTCATCAAAATGCATTAGCCCTTCATGTGCAATTTGCATTGGAAAGCGTAGGAGCCACATAGCATTAACAGCTGTGAAATTGGTGTCATTCTTAAAGGTTAAAATAAACCCAGCTATTCTCTAAAGCTGCCAAGCATTTCTTTGCAAGATCTATGGCCAGAGCCTTCATGAATCATGAATTTGCTTTTTTGTGCACGCTGTGGAAGGATCCTTGGGAAGATCTTTCCCCTGTTTGCGGGGAGGCAAGAGCATTCCTTGCACAGCCTCTCGCAGGGCGACCTCAGCACTAGGTGTGAAATAAGGCAAGCAGGGATCAGCCAGCAGTATACATTTCAATTTGCACAGCAGCTCTTTTAAAAAAAAAAAAAAATTAAAAAAAGGGAATGACATGGCAGCCTCCTCACTCTACTCTTGAGAAAGTCTCTTGAAACTTTTCTAGCCAATAGTTACTGGAATTTGTTTTGCAAGAGTGTCATTTTGTATTTTTTCTTTTTATTACCGTAACAAGTCACAGATCCTGAAGTTCACATATGAAATATTCTGGTTACCGTACTGACAAGAACATTTAATGTGAGAATCATTCTTTCCCTGTGATTTTTTAGAAGCTGGGAAGATTATTCTTGGAGAAAATCTACTAATTGCCAAGGCCTAAATAACACAGTGCCTTGTTAGATAAGAGGAGCTAAGTGAGCAGAGCATCACACAAAACGTATAGAAGCAAATGGGAAAGCCCCCCCTGGGGATTATGGCCTCTGGTCTCCGTGCCAGAGGTTGACTTAGAGCTGATGGAACCCCAGAACTGCAGAGGCTTGGAGGCCCTTGAACTCATTGTCCCCCCTGGGTTTTGGGCAAGTCAAGTCAAAAGCAGCCTAAAAATCTGTCCTAGTGTCACTTGGAGCAGGGGACTTGAGCAATGGAGTATATTATGCATTTTTCTCTCATTTTTGCATGTAGGTAGGGGGAGGCCCCAGGACTTGCTCAAAGTGTCCACTGGACGCTTCTTGTCCTAGTCCCACCCTGAGATACCCATACGCAATCCCCGTTTGTCACAGTAGAAACACACACAGGGTGTTTTTAGAAGAGGAAAACCAGTGATATTTTCTATATTTTCCTCTGAGGCTGCACATCAGTGGCACAGCCATCCTCCTTGGAGGGCTCCTGAGAAAAACCAGTGGCTCAGCAGTGGTCTCAGAAGAAGAGGTAGCCCCCATAGCCTCGCTCACCGTGAATTCAACCACAGCGATTGTGCTTCATCGCCCTTGGGAACTTTACAATTTAATATTTCTGACGCTAACCGGAGGGCAGGGCGGTTCCACACACCTCTTTCCAAGCCTGTACAGAGAGTAACGGTGTGGTTTTCTTGGCCATGCCTCACCCCTACCAAGTCCTCCTTGCGATACCAAGCCAGGGGAGGGTCCGGTGCCGGGGCTGAGCGCGGTGTTCAGAGGGGAGGTTAAATCCAAGTGGAAACGGGCCTCGAACAGCTTGTTCCCAACCCAGCCCAGCGCGTGCTGTCCTCCCCATCTGCTGCTTTGGATGCTAAACCCTGCACATTGCTAAACAAGTAGGGCTGCGGAGAGTCGCCTGTATTGTGTGGCTGAAGTTCACCGCGGGTTGGCCTCCAAGGGAGACGATGATTAACTCACCAGCATGGTTTGGGGGGCGAGAAAGGCTGGGGGGGTTTGCAGAGAAGCAAGTCAGCATCTCCAGTCCTCTGCTTGGCTGTCTTCTTCAGCAGGTTCGGTTCGAGCGGTGCGTTTCATCCCTGCACCTCACACCTACTTCTGCAAACAAGCAGGAAAAAGCAGCAGGGAGCTCTGAATAATGGATTGTGGTTTCCAAGATGATTTTTTTCTTTTTCTCCCTCCTCTCTCCCCCCACCCTCTTTTTTTGATCAAAACTGAACTTAAAATAGAAGAGGAAAAGGGCTTGCATAAATATCTGGCAGCTGCTCTGAGCTTTCTTGCTCGTACGGTAACCAGCAGAACAGCGAAGAACCTGATTTTTTAGCTTAGTCAGAAGACCTGTTTTGGCCCATTTATCAGGAAAAGAGACAGGAGAAGGTGTTATCAAAGCAGCTCACCAGGTGAGGTCTGGGGACACGAGTGCAAGAAAGAAACTGGAATCTAGGGAGTGGATCAAATGAAAGGGAGAAAGATAAAAGACACCAAGGGGGTGACAAGGAAGAAGCTGATCCGGGTTGGCCCCTACCTCCACGGAGGCTTTAGGGATTTGCTGTGGGAAATCTCACTTCCACCCATTTCCTAACTGGGCACGCAGCAATACGGGAGAGATCACAGCTCCAGCGCTCACATTTTCTACCAGGCTTTTGTCTTTTTCATACCATTCACTGAAAGTGAGAGGAAAACAGATTTTACAGAACAGAGTTTCAGCCACCCGTATCACGCCAGGGCAAATGGACGATTTTTAGGGAGCCTGCAAAGGTGAAGGGAGAAGAAGTGGGATAGTTAACGGTCTGCTCACAGCGACAATCACAGCACTCACAACCCTGATTTAGTTCGCTTTTCAGCAGCTCCTTCTGAACCAGCCACGGGAAAATAGAGACATCACTAAACGGGACAATCAATTTTCACGGAAGATAAGAGCCTGGCCGGCAGCGTGTTATCTTCTGAGAGAACAATCCCTTTGTAGTCCTAAATTAAGATTTGTCTTCCAGATTGCAGTTGCATCAGATGGAAACTAAAACCAGAGCGGCCACAAATTGATTGTCTTTTCTAATTGTCACTTATCTGGTGTGCAGCTATAGGAATAAGCATCTTAAAGGCCTTATATGAACTGGGAATTTGCCCCAGTTCAAGTCAACGTATTGAAAGATTTGGCTGAAGAATTCTAGTTTACATCTCCCAGCACAGCCCACCAGCTTTGTCTGTCACAAACACCTAAATATCAAGGGTCTTTTTCTGGGAAACTCCATTGTCTTAGCGCACAGTTTCAATTTGAAATAGAACAAAGGAGATCTTTTATCCCCATGTAGCAGTTGGGAAACCGATACAGAGACTTTAAGGCTTGATCCACAGGTGGATGGTCAATATCAAGAAACTAACATCTCGGCCAAGTCATAAAACAGAAATCAGGACTTTGGTCCTGCTCTGCTTGTACTAAGAAAGACAGGCTAATGCCCACAATCCTCATTTCAAGATTAGCAGCATTAAGTCTTGGGTGCTTTTCATCCAAAAATTCAAGACCGGGCTCTACATAAAACAAAGATCTACCACAAAGCAAAAAAAACCCCAAACCCCAGCCCATAAAAGGAAAACGAAAAAACCCCAAACCACAAAGTTAACTCAAACCCAATGAAGTTTATGAAGTCTGCCATGATTTTCAAATCCATCCTTAGTAATTTTAGCCTGATTTGGCAAAGTGACAATTCTACAAACACACCGTGTATGAACGGGCACATTTCTGACCCTTTCAATTCTCTGGGCACCTTCAGCTGCATTTGATGGGGGCATAAATGCCTCCGAGTTCCTCATCACCTTTGTGAAAAGTAAGTTGTTAGAAAGGACAGCTGTTAGAAGACAACCCTCCAAACCCCTCCACGCAACCCCTGCGGCATGGGATCACCCCTCACTGGATACCAACGACTCTATGGGGGAAGAAAGAGGAAGGGAGATGTCAAATGCCCCAGTTGTGGGAAAAGCTTCAATCGCAATTAACAATTGCCCACAAGACACAAATCTGTGGGAAACCAGGCTTTGTTAAT
This sequence comes from Tringa tobata, assembly GCA_033628505.1. NCBI lineage: Eukaryota > Metazoa > Chordata > Aves > Charadriiformes > Scolopacidae > Tringa > Tringa tobata. The sequence continues at coordinate 9,323 of JAHREE010147894.1, read as the reverse complement.
CCCTGCGCTCAAGGAAATACTTATTCCTACCCTGAGGAAGGGGCCCGTTTCCTGCCAGCTGCCTTCCCACTGCAGGGACCAGGGTGGGTGTCTCCAGCTCCTGCTCAGGACCCCCATACGCGCCATGGCAGCATCCAGCCGCTCACTAATCGCTCGTTTCAGATCTAAATATTTCAGACCTGGCGGGACAAGTCACACAAGTAATTTGAAGCTTAATCTCTTGTGATATTTAAGACACGGCTGGACAAAGACTGAGAAAACTGGAAACCAACCCGCACTATTCAGAAAGACGGGCTGAAGGACCGGATAGGTTTTACCATCATTTTTATCCTCACTCTTCTACCTTTTGGCCAATTTGTTTGGAAATTCCCACTCTCCCCCAAAATACACCCTGCCTTTCGCTACAGTAACCATGTTTTCCATCTGGTGTGAAGGCTTTGAAGTCTCAGATATTGCAGATTGCTATAGCAATCTATAGCCATAGGGAACTATTGATGGGGCTACAGGACAATCTGGCTGGTGTCCAGTCCGCCCCAGATGAAGACAATTGCCCCACAGTGACCATAATAACAACAGAATAGTTAATCCAAGGAGATTACCAAAACTTTGAAAAGCTTTTAGCATTCTTATACCAGGAAGCTCCTCGTTTCTCAGCTGAGACTGTCTCTTCTTTTGGAGAACTTCTTATGCAGCTATTATTTTGAGGGCCTTCAGAGCCATGCTGGAAGTCTTCCACTTACCAGAGAGAGAGAGAAAGGGGCCTGGAATAAGAAGTGAAAATTTTCCAAAGATCACAGGCGAGAAGCGTGGTCTCACTTGGAATTGCTCGCCATGGCTTGGATTCAGGGCAGCAAAACTCTCCTACAGCTGTAAGATGCAGAGGTTTAACTAATTAACAGCACTTAATAGATGGCTAAAAGAATTATGGGTGGAACATTGTCTTTCAAGAGTCCATGTCACAGAAACCGGAATTTTTTTTCTCTGGGGCAGGTAGGCTTTTGGGGCTACTCCTGGAGTAACGCTGGAGCCCAAAGTAGTGAACAATAGTGGGGGGAGGTGGGGAAATCAAGGCAGGAAGCTTTTGAGAATGCTCTCCTTCTAAAAATAGGCTGGGGTTTTGGTTATTTTAGTGTACAATGCCACCAGGCAGCCAGCTCACACAGCAAAATCTGCAAACTCATTCCCTTCACACCAGCTCTGCGCTTCAGCATGGCTTCCGGGAATAAAAGTGCAAATTTGGGCAAGGATGCAAAGAATGCAGAGTTGCTCCGCTACTCTGGTCAGGAGAAGCAGCGAAAGGCCCTAATAGAGGCACAGAATCCCATCTAAATATATAGACAGAAACTGAGAATAGCCTGCACCAGCCCTGCTCCAAAAGCCCTCTCCAAGCTCTCGGAAAGCCTCTCTGACTTCAGCAGCCTTTGGGTCATGCCCTGTCCATACCGAAGGGCATGTTAAATTGGGTTTACAATAGCCCTTTTCCATCCAAGCTGCCCAACGGGCAGGCGACGCCTCCAGGAACCTATTGACTTTTGCAGAGGCTACAAGAATAAAATTACAATTTGGAACTGAAATCGCCGCTGCGACTGTGATGGAGACCAGAGCTATTTAGGGATTAGATTAACACAGAGACTTTATGAAGCATCAGCTGTATGGCCGCTGTGAGTGAATCAGCAGGCTGTTAGCCTGGGGACCAACTGTTAATTGAAAAAGGGGGGGAGGGTTGGGGGGAGGAAAGAAAGGCTGGAGTTTCATATCTTAACGGTTAAATACATTTCAGTTGCTGGTCCAAACTGTTCAAAGGATTTGCCAGACTTGTGCCTGCCTTCCCATCCCCCCCGGCAGCCTTTTAGCCTCAGCTTCCTCATTAAAACAGCTGAATAGAGCTGCACTTGTTACAGGGTTCTGCCTGCAAAGGCAGCACCAGGCTCAGCATCCAGGCAGCCCCGCTCCCTTCCCAAATTTATCCACGGGCCCTTTACCTGCAAGAGAAAAAGGCTTCTCATTGCAGCAAAGGCAGTCACTCATCTTTGGGTGGATGGAGCGGGCGGCTGGAACCCAGAGTGAAACACATCCTAACCCCTACGGGTACCACTAACTGCAGGACCTGGGCACGGGCTGGGCACAGGTGTCCTCACCAGAAATAAATCCTGGGAAAAAAATCTACAGATTTATACTCAGTGACAGGGTATTGCGTTGACGAGCTGCTCTCTGCACTAACTGCATTTTTTATTTTTAATGGGAAGCGAACTGGTGCCAGCCTGCACAGGACAGGGGGCCAGCAGGTACTCTCTGGGTGAGGCAGTGAGTGGCAGAAAGCAGAGAACACACTCGCTCTCACAAATTGTGAAATAAAGCCAGTTTTTCAGCGCAGTTACGGATAGAAACAAGCAGCACTAGAACAGGCTGTGAATTTCTGGGCGAGAGATGCCTCGCATAAAGTTTTTCTTGCAATATATTATGGAGCTGCCTGAAGCCTCTACGGGTTATATTAGAGCCCTAGACAGTTGTCTGACAAATTCCTGGTAAACAAAGAAGACAAAGCTGGAACTCAAGCTATGTGCGAGTCTATTTATGTTTGTTAGTGGCAAGTTATTCCTTTAGTAAACGTTTCCTGTTTAAGAAACATACAGATTTTTAGTTCGAGATGCTGGCAACAAAATGCCCAGGGACCCCTAGTCCAAAACCAGGTTAAGCTGGTCAGACCCACCCTTCTCCCATACAGGAGGTTTAAAAGGTATCTTCAAGAGATTTCATCTTCAACGGCTTCTTTTTTTCTCTTTTCTTTTCTTTTTTTAAAGAAAAGAGGGCTAACCAGGAGTTCCTGCCTTGAACATGTTTCCAGGAAATTGAAAGCATTCAACACTGCAAAGTTAATCTCCCCGAGCACAACCCCTTTCCAATTAAGTTATTATATAAATGCACAGTATGACGGACAGCAGCTACTTAAACACACATTAAGCTATATGATATGGTAAGCACATGTTACTGCTGAACATGCAATAAAATTGGATTTTCCCCTATTTACATCCGTGTGTTGATTCAGTTTGCCTTTTTATTTCTAAGAAGATAAACACAAGCCCAACCGACAAGTTAATCTTAACCACGCAGAGAAAAATCTGTGTGAACACAAGAAATGAAAAGGATGGTACATTTTCTCCCCCCAGCACTCGAGTTTACTTCATTAATGATGTCTCACAAACTTTTTTTCAAGGGGAAGCCTTCTGTCCTCATTCTACAGAGCAGAAAAACGATGCACAGACGTAACCAGAATAAGATGGGGACCCAGGCAGTCAATGAAAACCCTTTTCTAGAGGCACGAACAGAACCCACAGCCCCGTTCCCAGTCACTCCTACTTAATCCCTGCCTCCCGTTTTCTCCCAGCCCTTTGGCATCCCAACCTCCGGTCTCCTTCCCCCCTCGCCCTCATGGCAGCTCTCCCCGTTGCTCTGTGAAGCGCCAGCTGCCTCGGCCTTATCGATTCCAAAAATCACGGCCGGTGACATTATCACAAAGCCCTTTGCCTTCACATAAGACGCGACCCCTCCCACACTCTCTCTCCTTCCAAGCCGGCCAATATCGGGGAGGAGAGACAGCCCTTTAGCCTCCCACCCAGCGTGTTTCTGCGGTCCCCGCTTCCTCCCCGACGTAAGGGCATGAAAGGAGCCGGGCGGCAGCTCCGCTCTCTGCCTCCTCGCTCAAAGGCCGGGCGACTCCGGTGTCAGCAGGGCTGCGGCGAGGCGCATACCGCCGCTCCAGTTCAAAGCATCCTCCCCGGGAGGACGGCCAGCAACAGCCCAAATTGAAACCACATACTTGATAGCTAGCACCCTAATCAGCTGCATCTCCGGCTTAGCACATATCGGCTCGTTAAAAAAAAAAATAAATAAATGAAAACTCTATAGAAAGTCTATGAGGCTCCTTCCTCGGGGGCCCAGTTTGGCAGGTAGTTCAGTGCATGCCTACATTTATTATCAGGTGGAAACCAACGGCTTCCCGAGGGCCAGGCTTGCAGCATAGCATGGAGGATCCTGCTTTCTACCAACTTGTGGGTCTGGAGAGTCCACGTCCCTCACCAGAAGACGCCCACGGCAGGAAAAGGTCTCTCCATACACGGCTTCAAGTCTTCTCCCTCTTGGGCAGGGCAGATTTTGGCAGCCAGGCCAGCGAGCAGCACGTGTGTGGTGTATTAAGGAAGGAGCCTTTTTCACCTACTCAGTTCTAGAAATTTTCTCAATAAAACATAAAAGCCTCTCTCATTTTTATCTGAGGCCTTAGGGAAATGTGCCAACAGAGGACAAAACACAGGTGGCACACAGCAAACTCTCCGAGAAATGACTTCTGATTTATGAGGTATTTCTTAATGGAGCCAGGTGATGCGGATACACCACACAATGTACTGTCCTCTCCTCTTCAAATATAGTGGGGCTGAAGCTGAACACCCCGTTCCTTGGATGCTGGGAGAGCAGCAACCCGGGTAGATATCCTTCAGGCAGAAGGAAGAGGGGCTTGGAGAAGCGATCTGGGAGGTAGAAGCACACCAGCTGTGAATCTGAATGGATCTGCTTTGCAAGAGAGCAGAACGCTGCTGCTATATTTGGCTAGTCCCTGAGAGATTCTGCTGGGAAGGAGCATCTGTTTCATTTGATGCAGCGCCCATCACCCCCTAAGAGACAGCATCTTGCAACCAGCCACCACCAAGCGCAGTACAAAAGGGGACAACCTGTGGGCAGCCTAAGGGAGATGACTGGGACCACCTCTTGGGGATGGCTGGGACCACCTCTTGGGGAATGGGGATGCTCTTGACAAGATGGGGAGGCTCTTGTTTGTGTCACCACAAGCCCCCCCTTCCACCTACGTGAGCTGGGGGGGTCACTACGCTCCATCACCCCGGCAGCACCCACCGGGCAGGGTGGAAAACGCTGAACTGTGCCTCAGTCCTCACCTGGACAAAGACGTGACCCAACAGCAAAACCTGTTTTTCCATTAGCTCCGTGTTGCGATGAACGTGTGAGCGATACCATTCCCTGCTCTACCTATTTCATCTTGGGGCAGATCCAAGGTGCTAAGTGTCTTTAAATTACAGTAGGGGAGAAAAGAGCAGACAACCACCTACAGAAACCTGATAGCCGCTTGCCACAGTCGTAAACCTGCTGGCCAGGGCACCCCGTGCTGCCAGGAGAGCAGCACAGCCACAGCTCTCCCTCTCCAGAGGCCACAGGTTTCTTTCCAGTCACCCCTTTTTTTTTTTTTTTTTCTTTTTTTTTTTCCTCAAAATCCATCTAAAATAGCAATGCAGGACCAGTGCGAGGAACCAGATGTTTTGGTAACATTGACAGTTAAGGTTTCTTGCTTCCAAATACTTTCTGTGCATCCAATACTTGTTACAGTCACGGGGCCACTCATTTCAGCATAAAACCATTACACCACAAAATTAAGGATTGTGGAAGTATATATGGAAGTTTTCAAGGCCAGGCTGGATGGAGCTTTGAGCAACCTGGTCTGGTGGGAGGTGTCCCTGCCCAGGGCAGGGAGATGGAATGAGATGGTCTTTAAGGTCCTTTCCAACCCCAACCATTCCATGGTTCTATGATTACCAAGCGATACTGGTGCTGCCTGAGTCCAAACTGTGCCACCAACACATGGGAGTCCAGGAGAGCAATTTGGGGCTACCACACAATTCACAAAGGTACAAGGAGAGCAATGTGTGTAGAAAGGGTATGCCCTAACACCCTCCAGGTTGAAGATCTCACACCAAGGCGGTCACGGCACAGCAATACCTCCCAGCCCATAGCAGCTGGGGCTGGAAGTCCCACGCTCTTCCCGAAACACGGCTCCGCGGGGGAAATCGGGGTGAGAGCGAGCCGATTCCTCCCAATAGATGGCAGCAATGCATGGAGACACAGGCACTTCTCCCAGCCCTGGTCCAGCCTCAGGCTCAGGTGAGCCCCCGGGCAGAGGCGGCCGCATCGGGGTGCAGAGCTGGACCCCGGGCACCACCAGCCCCTGGACCACCCTGCCTTCCCTCCTGCGCTGCCGCTTCTTTATTCCTGCACTTGAATACAAGCTTCCTCCCCCCCCCGATTCCATCCTCCGCTACTTTTGTTGGCTGGTGGAGGCTATTAAATGCCCAGCGAGGAAGAGGCCCGTAGCAGCGAGCACAAGCACTAGATGTACTCTGAAAATAGACCATGTCAATGGAGCTGGGGTTTTGTTACTAAGTGTCCCTAATCGAACTCTTTGTGACTTAATCACGCTTTTGGCAGCGGCGTAAGAAACAAGTAATGAATCAAGTTATTGTATTTCCTGGATTTTACTCTGCTATTGTAATGTGCGACCCCAATGAATATGCCGATTCCACTTCTTCCCCTGGGTTAATTCCTCCAGCCCTCCAAGCCTGGCCAAAAGGGCTTTTTTGGAAAGAGCTGTTTCGCTAACGCTATGCAGTATATAATGGTTTAAAAAATCTCATCTAGAACTGTTAAATCTCTGCAGAAGGAGCAGGGGCAAGAGCAGAAAGGGAAAACGGAAAGGGTTCAGTCATGTTGGGAGCCGGGAAACGGGGAAAGAAAAAGCAGTAAGAAGTTGCTTTACAAATACAGGCCTCCTACTTTGTTAACACATTTAAGTAATGTTAATTGCAGTGCACTGCAGTATAAAGAGGCATTTGTAATTGATTAATCTATGTTTGCCATTTTCTAATTAAAGAGAAAAGAAACCCTAATTATTCCGCTCTGTACTAGGCAGCGGAACAGTCATTATGGAATAAGCAATTTTCCCTCCTCAGACCCTGGGTTCCCCTCTTCTCCCACGTTACATAAACACACACACACCCCCCTTCAGCAGGGCCCATTTCTGCTCATTAGGGACCCCCAGCACCACTGAGCTCCACAGCATCCCACCATGCGGGAGCAGGGGGAGCAGACCCCAAGCTTCAGCTCAAGCTCCAAATCTGCCACGCTTTCCAGGCCCCTTGGAAAATAAGACGGGAAAGAAAGATGAATTTTGGGGCCCAATCCCATCACTACATCTGTACTGATGGTAGATTAGAAAGAAACCAAAAAGGGCATTGGGAAGAATAGAAGGCCTAACAGAGGGCCTGTGTCAGGTGGAAAAAGATGACACCAAGATGACACCAAGCCTGAGCTGCTGCTGCTTTGTTCTGCCTCACTTGGAGAACAGAGAAAGGCAGAGAGAACATTTGCTGTCCTCAAGGTGCAAGTCGCAACCTGTGGTCCAGGGTGATGGGCTCAGCCCCAGCTGCTGTCACAGCTCCTGAAATTCACCCAAGAAAGTTAAAAAAAAAGACTCCAGCTCCCACTGCTGGCCCCTCCAAATTGCTCCATGTCCTCTCCCATTCCCCGATTGCTGGAACATCTCCCCTTGCTTGGGGAGGGCAGTCTGTTGTCCAAGAGGAGCAGACTCAGGAAAAGCCTCCAACAGTGTTGGAAAGGGTGAGCCTCTGCTCACCCTGAAAGGTTGATGTCTACAATAAAGTTGGGCAAGATAAATCCAGAGCAAGGTAAACTTGCTCAGTGACGCAGAGGCCAGCTGATGGAGAAAGATGTGAGGAAAACAGGCTCCCCTTTCCCTGGCTTAGATGAGGCAGGATGGAATATTTTCTCTTTAATTTGGAAGACAAGCTGGTAATACAGTTCCTGCTGATCGATCCCACGCCATTGCCTGACTCCAGAAACAGGGAAAACTAAGGTACGTTCACACACCTGGCACACAAGATGCTGTCACTTCAGAGCTGGTCGCCAGAAATAGTGAAATTGTATCACTTGGCAGTTAAATGGAGTGTTTGGGGCGGGTGATGAGAGTCCCTGGTCTTCTTATTTGGGGTTTCTGCCTCTGGTTTCTGGGAAGGAGCAGTCAGACAAGCTGCTGAGAGACAAGGATGCTGATCACACGCAGCCCAACTCGGAACAGAGTTTGGAGCTCTTACAGCAGAGGTATCATGGGGTTGGATCATAACTTTTTCACTTTTCATGATTTAAAAAAAGCCTTAAGAGAAAAAAAAATTTCATAATTAGACAGCGGGACTCATTATTCCAAGATATTGTTGAAGACACGTAGGAGGATTTTTAAACAGAGCTTAGACACGAATAAAGATAAAGAATATGCAGTTTTAAGCCAGGCAAGGGCTTAAAGGAGAACATAAACCCCTCATTCTTCAAATTGAGACCCGTTTTTAACAATTGGAGGTTGAGAGGAGTATTATTTTCTGCCAAGTGCCAATGTTCTCCTCCTTGCTAGCACATCTTATCTCGAGTTGTTCTCCATCTCACATGGAATTGTTACTCCCAGCCTCCAAGCAGACCCAATGCCATAACGTACATCACACAAAGCCAGCAGAAGGGACAGAACAGGGAGGGTTTCAAGGTAAAGCCCTTTCAGGGTAAACGAATAAAATAAGGTGAGACCTTATGCCCCTTGGCTGAAGCAGATCCTAAAAAATGAAGCGTGAGAGACCCCAGAGGTGCAGGGAGATGACAAGGGAGGAAACGGCACAGATTAAATGCTCGTTATAGCAGAGGCCCCAGATAATCACCAGGATCCGTTGTGCTAAGTGCCAATACAGCCCCCAAGACATGCTGATAAGATTATTTTGGTATTTACTATGCCATAAAGTTACACGAGCAGGGAGGTGCTTCCAAGTTAGCAATTCACACACAGGAGACCAAGGACCCAGCTCCCCACATCCATACATGTGTATTTAATTTTAAGTGCTAGCAATCCTTTAAATCAGAGACTTTAAGGAACCACTCAGGCTCAAAATTAAGCACATATGTGGATGTTTGCAGGGTCAGGCCTGGAAGATCATTTGCCTCAGTTTCCACCTGTTAGGGGAGAGTCCCTTTTCACATTGCTGTTTTCCCCTTTTTGCCCCCAGTTTCAGCTACACATTGTCATATCTGGGTCTGTGTTCAGTACAGCAGTTTAAGGACATGCTGGTCCTTACGCTGGGGTCCTGAGAGGGTGTTTTTTTTTTATACAAGTAATAAAATCAGTCTGTTATCAGAAATCTCCCAAAGAAGCAAAAAATAAAATGGAAAATGCAGAAAGTTAACCAAATATAACCTCTGGCTTTCTTATTCAATGCCAAGGGAGCTCAGAGGTGAGCAGTGTGGTTTTCCCCCCAGCAGCTGGATTTATCTTTCTTGTGTATAGATGGAACGATGGCATCAACCCACAGATGAGGACAGAGCAAGACATAGGTAAATGGGTAAAGCATTAAGTTGAGAATTAGAGATATGTGGCCTATTTTTAACTGCATAACCCTGGGCCAGTTATATAATTTTTCCCCTCCTTTCCTTTG
>JAHREE010147889.1:0-11110 GCA_033628505.1 Tringa tobata | reverse complement strand
TCATAGAATTGTCCAGGCCAGAAGGGACCTCCAAAGGCCATCTAGTCCGACCTCCCCGCAGTCAGCAGGGACACCCCCAACTAGACCAGGTTGCCCAGGGCCTCGTCGAGCCTCACCTTGAATATCTCCAGGGATGGGGCCTCAACCACCTCCCTGGGAAACATGTTCCAGTGCTCCACCACCCTCACAGTAAAGAACCTTCTCCTAATATCCAATCTAAATCTGCTCTTCTCCAGCTTAAAGCCATTGCCCCTCATCCTGTCACTGTAGGCCTTTGTAAACAGGTTCTCCCCAGCCTTCCTGTAGGCTCCCTTCAGCGACTGGAAGGCCGCTATTAGGTCTCCCCAGAGCCTCCTCTTCTCCAGACTGAACAACCCCAGCTCCCTCAGCCTGTCCTCCTAGCAGAGGTGCTCCATCCCCCTGATCATTTTAGTGGCCCTCCGCTGGACCCGCTCCATCAGGTCCATGTCCTTCTTATATTGAGGGCTCCACACCTGCACACAATACTCCAGGTGAGGTCTCACCAGAGCAGAGTAAAGCAGAAGGATCACCTCTCTGGACCTGCTGGCAATGCATCTTTTGATGCAGCCCAGGATGCGATTGGCCTTCTGGGCTGCAAGTGCCCACTGCCTGCTCATGTCCAGCTTCTTGCCCACCAGCACCCCCAAGTCCCGTTCCCCAGGGATGCTCTCTAATACCTCACCCCCCAGTCTGTACGGATGACGAGGATTGTTCCAGCCCAGGTGCAGAGCATCACCCTAGAAACCAGGAATGCGGGAGCCAGAGGCATCTTGGAAGCGCTGGTCTCCAGCTGCCGGCGTGGAGAGGGTGTGTGGCAGCTTGGCAGGGAAGGGAGAGGGGGTTTCGTGTGGGAAGAGCCGGGGAAAGCAGAATTCTCTGCTCTCCCCCAACCCCGTCCTCAGCCCTGGCCGAAGGGCAGCCCCCCACCAGACCCACACGCCAGCAGAGAGCACCCGCCCGGAGCCCAGCGCCGCGTTCCCACCAGCCCTGCAAGCACCCGGGGGGGGAAAAAAAGAAGAACCTCCCCGTGGATCAAAAGGCCGTGCAAGCCCGTTCTCGCCACCCCACGCAGCCCCGTTTCAGATTAAGGCCGGGCGGTGCGTGGGGCTCCCACCGCTTTCTCCCCGTGCCCTGTGGGAACTGGGCTCCTCCGGCAGCCAGCACACACAGGGCTCCCCTCCCCACCTTTAAATCTAGCTGTACAAACTTGTGGCTGTTTACTTAGCCTGTGCTCTTGGGCTAGAAGCAGCAATAAATCCCCACACCGCCCTGCTCCTAAAAGCACATAAATCAAATTGTGCTTTTTTTTATAATCCCCTTCCCTTTGAGACTGATTATTGATCCCTATAACTGTTGAAGATTTATTGCGTAATAGTGATCCATCCTTGATAACTGGACAATCTCCTAAGGGTTCAGGGGCTTTTGCCATCGGTAGCTCATGTAGATGAAGCAAAGCTTCATAAATACATTTTTTGGTTATTTTCTGGAACTGGCCCTCGCCGGTGATCAGGTGCAGGCTACAAATAGCCTTCCATGTCATGTCATATATGCACTGAACAATGCTATTGCAATGCATATGCCCAAAGGGGCACAGCTAAAACGACCAGCTAAGGATTATTTATTTTCAGCTGTGGTTTTGCTTTCTCTTTTCCTGTTGTTTTTTTTTGTTTTGTTTTCTTTTGTTTTGTTTTGTTTTGTTTTCCCCCTAACTGTTTTGCTTTCTTGCTCTACACAACGCAGAAGCGGTTTTGTTGCCTTGATTTTAGAAGGGATTCTTTTTCCTGCTTCTTTTTTTTTTTTTCTGTCCTCGATGGGTAATTATACCCCTCTCCTCACCGTAGTATCTGAATGTCTTCCAGTGGTGCATTAAATAGTGTGACTAACATCTGTCACATGTGGTTCATTCGCTTTCTCTCTCTCTCTCTCTCGTCCCCTCTTCTTCTCCCCCAGGGGAGACTTGTAGAGGGAGTGGAGTGCTTTGTTTCCATAGTGGATTTTTATTCTTCTTTTTTTTTTTGGCTTTTTTTTTTCTTTTTTCCCTTGTAACGCACACATTGCCCTATTTTTCCGTGAGATAAGGCAGTGGGAGGACACGGAGGGGAAGGGGATGGCGGTCGGGGCAGCAGTTTAGTGCCCAGGGGAGTTGTCCCCGGCCGGTGGTGTCAGCTCCCTCACAGATGACTTCATCCTGGTGATAGAAAGCTGCTGGGCACAGGCTTAATCCGGGGAGGCGTGTGTAGTGTGTGTGTGTGTGTGTGTGTGTGTGTGTGCAGTGGTATTTTACAAATATCCTGACTGTCAACGCTGTTTCCCTAAATATCTGGGGGCGGGCTCTTGCTTCAGAGAGGGTGGCAATGGCCACCCTCATATGTTGCATCTTGAGGAAAAAAAAAAACAACAACCAAAAACCCAAAGGCATTCTCCTATATCGTAATTGATTGTGAAGTAAATAAGTGAGGATTATTTTTTTTCTTTCCCTTCCTCCCTCTGCCTCTTGGCCCACGGTCTCCTGACTCTCCTAATAGCATCCTTTTGGAAGCCTACCAGTAGCGGGAGACTCCAGGGCCTTGGCCCATAAGACGTGTGTTTTGAGTAGGAGTGATTGAACCTTCTTTTGAGGGAAACAAACAAAAAGACTTCCTCCCGCAACAGACATACGCACACATATGTATATGGATGCAGATGTACCTAAAAATGCAAACAGCAAAAATGCAAAGCAGATACCTCTCTCCCTCACCCCTTCCCGGCCAGGAAAGCAGTCAGGTGAAAGAGGTGCAGCATCTTGCAAACGTTTCCATTGTTCCCTTCACGTTTGCTGATCCACCCTGTCTTGCATGAGAGCCCTTCCCTGCTGCCATATTCCCTTGATACCTCCTTGAAACCACCCAACTATCCATCCGTTCCTTCCTCTGACATCTGCTTTCTCTCAGCTTGTCAGTGCTCAAGGGCAAAGAGGAGCGCAGGAAAGAGGTAGCCTGGGATGCACATGTTCAAGAGACTGGGAGAGTTTCCAGAAACTGAGAAGCAGAACAGATTGGGGCCCATTCCTGGCTAGAGACCTATTTCCAGGCGGCCAAAAAACATTCCTAACCCCTAGACTAGTACCCGGGGATTAGATGAAAATAGGAGGGGAAGTGCCTCAATGTGGCTGTTGTTCGTGTGTTCGCACATTACGGGCAACGATTCCTCTGCCATTCTGTGGTGATGAGCCCAGAAGGACAAGAAATGAAGGGCAACGTACTCGAATGAGTAAGTCTGAGCACCCAGGATGCGAGAGATCCACGGTTGTACTTGGCTCTGGCACACGTTTGCTGAGAAAAATCACCTCATTAGTTCTCTGCCTCGGTTTCACCTCCGCCCTTGGGGAAACCCTTGTAGTGGGGTCTGTCCCGTGTCCCCGTGTGGTGCCTGTCGTTCTGAAGCCCTGGTGTGACTTGTGGCTACTAGGCATTGTGGGACAACTAATACAAAAGAAGATAATACTGCTTCTGAAAAGCAGTCCTGTTCCCAAGCAGGACCATAGGGAACCAAACAATGCACAGCTCCACCCTCCTAGGTGTATAGGATGCTGTGGCCTCCAGCTGACACTATGGAAACACATCCAAAACCAAATTACAATGAAGGGTTGCTCCTGAGATGGTTCTGAAATACCAGGTGCAACCGCTTGGGCTTTTATGAAAGCTGTTTCAAAATCCAGTCTTTTGCACGTTATTTATGGGTCTCCTGGTGGGGTTGAAGAGAGCTGGTGCCATGGTCTTTCCCTCATCACCACTCCCAGTAGAAATGGAAGGGAGATAATGGGGAACCAGTGCTCTCTGTGGAAGATGTCGATAAGTGACTTCACACTGGATTTTATTTTTTCATCATGTGTCAGGGGGCAGTTGAGCCTCAGGGTATCAAAAGTCAAGAGGCCTGGATCTGGCACTACCTTCTCTTTGTCTTCTGGAAATGCTTAGACCTCTGCAGGAGATGGGTGTTGGGTGCCCTGGAGAGTTAGGTCCCTCTACCCTGCCCCTCACTGTTGCCAGGGAGGGAAGGCAATACCATCCCAGAAGTCTGGTAGCACCTCAGCTCCTCAACCTGACCTCCTTCCCAGATCTGTAGGGCACAGAGTCCAGACAGCTTCCGTGTGGAGTGGACACCAGCTCCCTAAGTGTTAATAGGTCTCTTTTTAAGAGCACACACACTCACTGAAGACCACTGCAGTAAAAAACATGAAGTTTCACTTAGGAAATGCTGTAATTAGGGTCACTTGCGTCATCTTAATCCAGCCTTCTCCTAGTTTGTTGGCATATCAGGTGGCGGTGCCCTCTGAATGGATCACTACTCAATATTTTCCTTTGTCCTCATCGCTCAGTGTCTGACTTCATGCATTATTTAGCGTGCTCTCTCCAGCCCCCCGAACTCCACACAGAACTACACGCTTCCTCCTGGCCTTTTTGGTGGGGCTTTGTCCCAGGATCAATGGCACCTGGATGGGGAGATAGGGTTCTCTCTTCCTGCCACCACCAGTGGATGAGGAACCAGGAACCCAACCAGGGGTGGGGAACCACCCACCTGTATGTGATTAAATGGTAGGTGGCTGCTGAGCAACCAGCTAACACCTGGTACTGATAAAAGCCTGCCAGCAGCTAAGGGAAGGGAGCTCCTGCGAGAGAGAGATGGCTTGGGGAACCATCTGAGATGTGAGCTCCTGGACAGGTATAGGAGGCCTTATCTGTAAGGGGAGAAGCTTTGTTAGCAGGAGTGTGTTGAGGTGGGGAGTGCAACCAAGCAAAAGACCTGTGTGTAGGGTTCGTTGGCTCAGCCAGGGCCCAGGCTGAGACCTAACCCTTTGTCTGAGGGTAGGAGGACAAGTTGCAGTTCATGGTGCTTGAGGGTCCTGTTGGAAGTTAATGCCACATGCTGCAGCGTGGTGGGTACCAGTGGGGTTTCAAAGAGAGCCCTCAGAAAACAAGGATAGTGTTTGGAGGAGGATGAGTTGGGTTTTCTTTTGGGTTGCTTTGGGGTTTTTTTGCTAGTGCAGTAACTAACATAAGTAGTTTGCCCAACTCCTTGCTCTGAATCAAGGTGATGACTTTACAAATGGCTTCTCTGCTTTTGGGGAGAGCTTGTTCCTCAGCTACTTGACTTTCTCATCCTGTTCTTGGGTACCTGGAGGGATGAGGCAAGGTCATTTACCACGCAGCCCTGTCCAGTGCTGGGAACACATCCAGCCTGGGTGCTAAAGAGAAGTCACAGGTCACATAAATCTACTTAAATCCCTGTCTTCAACATCTTTGTGCAAAAGACTAGAGTGCACAGAAAACTTCAATTTGAGGGTGGTGAAGCACTGGAACAGGTTGCCCGGGGAAATTGTGGATGCCCCATCCCTGGAGGTGTTCAAGGCCAGGCTGGATGGGGCTTTGAGCAACCTGGTCTGGTGGGAGGTGTCCCTGCTCATGGAGGGGGGTTGGACCTAGATGATCTTTAAGGTCCCTTCCAACTCTAACCATTCTATGAATTTTGATGGTCTCTAACTCTGGCGTACTTGATGCCACAGCTTTCAAATTCTTACATTGCTATTTGCTTCCTCTGCGTATGCAGCCCCAAGCAGCGTTCCCGGCGTTGAGAGCAGCAAACAGACGGGGAAGTTGGACCAGAACAATCCCGTGGGCTCCACGACGCTATCGTGAAGCACCGTCAAGGCTTGCAGCCCCTCTGCACTCACCTGCCGTCGAACTCGGTCACATTGCGCAGCTGTTTCCGGTAAGTCTCCAGCAAAACCCACTGGGAGCACTGGGCTGGCACCGGGTGAGGAGGGTGAGGCTTGGAAAAGCGAAACCGGACGGTGCCCGTGGGGGTGAAGCAGATGTAGCAGTCGGGGAGGTAGGTGGCATTGTATACTAGCCAGTCCACGCTCAGGATGGCGTAGTCATGCAGGTGTAAGACAGCACCTGGTGGGGAAGAGAAGTATATCCTAATGGGACGAGGCAGCTGAAAAGCAGGAGCGGAGTTTTAATGCGATAATAGTTTGAGTTTGCCCATCCGGGGGCATCTGGAAGTGCTTCTAGATGGCTGCGAGTGACCTCTCCCAGCAGAGAAGACGGAGCGGCTGCTCTGCCTCCCCCATGCTGGGGGATGTGGCCCCCTCCACATCAAATGCGGGGCAGGCAGAGCGTGACAGTTCCCCGGGAGCAGGGCGGGGGGTGGTGGAAATCAATAGGGAGCTCTGCTTCTCCACTGGGATGGAAAATGCTCGGAGTTATTAAAGGTCTTTCAGCCAGACTTCGCTGTGAGCTGGCTCGGGCCCCGCTGATTTAAAGAGGAACTCGCACAGTAGGCAGCGGTTTACAAGGCACGCTAGCGGAGTGGCAGACCTGAAGCAAGCCTCTGTGTCTAAGCTGTTTGAATCCCAGCCTCAGTTTCTGCATCTAGCCCGTCTCCCTTCTCTCATCTCTTTGAGACTCTGGTGCACACCACAATCCCAGCCCGTGACACGCCGGGGAATTGCCCTGGGATGCAGAAGTATCATCTACTCCTACCCCTTATCGAGAGCGTGCTCGCTGACGTTCTGCATCTGCTGCTGCCCCAGCACAAAGGGCCTTTGGGATGCTCTGTTATTGTGCAGTGTGTTGGCAACTGCCAGTCTTCCTGGCATAGGAAGCGTCCTCTGCGTGCTCATCTTCCTCAGCCCACCCTCTCGTTTTGCTTAAAAAAAAAAATCTCTCCTTTTGCAGAGACTTCTTCCATTATTGGTGCTCAAACTAAACTTCGCCTTTGTTTAAGACTTCAGCTCTCACAGTATCTTCCTTTAAGATATGTATTTTATTAGCCTAGGGGAGACCTCATAGCCAAAATAACTTTGGTGCCCATAGGGGTAAAGGAAGAACATGATTAGGAGGAAAAAAAAAAAACAACAAAAAACCCAAAAGACAGGTATGTGTGTGACATTAGACAAACTACAAGATTATAATCTATTGTGGATTAATCTAATATAGACTATAATGCCTGTAATCTCTCACTACAGAGAGTCTGACTGTTAAAATGCTGAACAACTGTGGTTACTGCTCTCACCAGAGCTAGCATGATGGAATGGGCATGCCACAGCTGTCTAGATCTGACCCTTCTCTCGCTGGCAATGCCACCCTCTTTCCCACGTGAGCAGTAATAGAAATCACTATGGTGCTTGAAACAGCGGTAATTCCCCCAGGGCTCTAATCTGCACCTCTAAGACTAGGTCTTGCTCAAGCAGTTACAATCATGTGATCTTGGCCCTAAAAGCTTACAGCTCTTGTGAAGATTCTAAGAACCTATTTTAGCATTGCCTGGATTGAAAAGTTACTTTTTTGTTTTGATTCCTCCTTGGTATCAAAGATACCCCATTGAAGAGGGAAGTACTTTAAAATTCCTTACTGTTCCATTCAGCAATGAAAGGGTAAGGGCAACTCTGACACCTCGATCATTTATGGTAACAGATTAGGATGCTGCAAGCCAGGGATCCTCATTCCACATCTAGATGCTGGGAGGGAGAAACTGGGAAGTGAGGAAGACAGCTCTTATACATGTGCCAGTTTCACAGCCCTGCAAGTGAAAAATGCTCCTGTGGGGAAGCTGACCCCCAAATCTTCTAAAGCAGGCCACCAGCCTGTTTCCAGGCAGCCATGTGGGCAAGGCCTTAGGAATCTGCATCTAAAGAAGGAGCACCTGGAACAGTGGACATAGCATTCAGAGTCACAGGGATATTGGCAATGTCCATTGCAACAGTTTCATATCTTTAAAGAAGCCACCTTGTTCAAAAGCTTCCTTCCTGAACCAGGGATGTGGAGGGAGAAGCTAGTCAGTTAGGAGTCAAGGCCTTCCTCCTGTGATCATCTCAACCTCCTGCTTCTCCGCTGAACTGTCAGCGGCTCAGGGACATAGAGACACCAGGGACGTAGAGACACCAGGCTTCCTGCTACACAGCCCAGGTGGCTTGGATTTCCACTTGGTTAAAAATATCCTCTCTTCCTTTCCATCACAACCCGGAGTACCGAGCTTTCAGACACTGCTTGTCAGAAGGTGCAGAGAGTGATACGGCAAAGGTGTGGGACAATCTCACGCCGTTATCTAACTTGGAATGTTCCAGATGCCTTAAAAATTATGTATGTGCTGCAGAGTGCAGAAGACCCTTTTGGCATGGGGCATGGCAGCCCATTAGCACATACCTTCCTGCACAGCAGGGGAGAAACAACATCTCTTAAACTAAAGAGAAGAGGAGAAATGCCTGCCCTCATAAGCTGGGATCTCCTATAAGTGCACAGAGTAGAACATGGCTGAAAACAGACTAAGTGAGAGAATACAATAGCTTCTATATCCTATTCTGCAGGTCACATCAACACAGGCTTTGGTTTCTGTTCAACAATTAAAAAAATGTGTTGGAGATAGCACCTTCCTCCTTTAGTGCCCCCAGACTTTGTAGTAGACTTCCAGGTGAGCTACAGAACCACCTGTGTAAAAAAACTTATTGGGCACTGCAGCACTTCTGGCTAAGAAGTGGGTTAAGGCAAGGTTAGTAGCATACCTGTGGCGTGTGTAGGAAAAGGAAAGGCCCTGGCTGGAGCACGCGGAACAAATATGAGTGTCTGGTGTCTTGTTGTCATTGCTTCCCCTGCCCTTTCTCCACACTTGAAAGGCTGAAGGATCCATATTGTAAGTTATAGCGAATGCTACAATTGCTGGAAATGTGCATTCATCCAATCCATCCCCCTCTTCCTCTCTCCCCCAAGCTCCAGAGGCAGGGCTCTTCCTGGAACCCAGAGAGAGCTTGATTTACGGCTCTCACAAGCTCGCCTGCAACCAAAGGTCCACCACATCTCCTCACGCTTTGTCCTAGCTCTGGCGTGGAAAGCAGGAGGCGGGAGGAGGATGAGTAAGAGAAGCAACCCTTAGGCCAAGCCTACCTTTTGGCATGCGCTTTAGGATGCTGAACACCGTGCTTTGGTCGATGAGGCCCTTTGCCCGAAAGAAGTGCATGCTTGGAGGAAACTGTCCCGTGGTCATGGCCCTCGCCACCTCCTCCTTCTTGAGGTCTACGAGTTTTGTGCTGAGCTGCTGTTCCTGTCTACTCAGCACCAAATTGCCACCTGTCTGATGGGCTTTCTCCTCCTGCATTAGGGAGTCCCGGTCCTTCCAGAGTGGGGTGGGAAGGCAGAGGGAAACCAGATTCAGGAGAAGGTATGCCAGGCTGATGCCTAGGCTGGATGGAGGCTTCATCTTACTGCTGCACCTGAGGGGGAATAAAAGAAAATCGGAGCACTAGCATAGGTTAGAAGGTGACATCTTAGCAATGACTCGTTGGGACGTTAGACTGCTGGCCCATCCTGCAGAAGTAGTGGGTTAATTGGGTGTTCAGTCCTGGGGCAGCATCTGGTAGCTGTGTCCCATGTACTTAGGAGTAGGCATTCCTGTGCTCCCCGTGATGCTACCTGCACACAGCAAGGCTGTGGGGAGGGTGGAGAGGAGATGTTGCTCCCCAGGTCAGGCTGGCAGCACATCACATGGATCTGCAGTCTGGCAAAGGTCTCACCCTGGCACTTGAGGAGTGGTGAGGGCAGGTCTCTGGCTCACAAGCTGGGATGGAGGCCCCTCAGAACAAGGGGTGCTGGGGACGAGGTGCCAGCTGTGCTGCCAGCATCCCAGGGAGGCAAGCAAGGAGCTGTGACACTTCAGGTGCTTTTGGTTTTTGCTTGAGCTAATGAGATCCTGATTCCTTACAGTCAAGATCTTGTTGCACGCTGCGGTGTATTCCAGCTGTCAGAGGGGTTAATTTATGGGCACAAAACCCCTGGCTTCCCCTGCAGTGACAGAGGTGTGTCCCTTCCTTGCAATCCAGGAAGAAAGAGGACGGGAGGGAGACCATGGGAGGAGTAGGAGATCAGAGGAGACAGGCTCATGTGAACTCGGAGAACTCTGCCCTTCCCAAAAAAAGCACAGCTGCAACATAATCCTTCAACACCAGGATGTAGTGACCCTCCACACCAACCTCTCAAGGCCGAAGCGGGCTGGAGAAAGCCTCAGCATTTTGAAAGTGTCCCCCGTGAATTACTTATAAGTCCCTGCCTGAGCATGTGTTTTCTGCTTCCAGCCTCTCCTCCACCTCCCGTGGTGCCTCCAGCCCCTCAGCCTCTGTCCCCATCGGTGGGTCCGGGGAGCTGAAGATGAGCTGGGGGGGAGTAATCTGCTGGGAAGGGGGTGGGAGGGTTTAGAGACAGCCCTGGGCCGGGCCTGGCTCTGAACTTAGCCAGAGAAACGTCCTGGAAGGCGCTATCTTTATCCCTGGTGGGGCTGACTCACTTACTGTTAAACTTTTCTCCTCCTCCTCGCATCCAGAGCTCATCCAGCGGCCGCCCCAGAGAGGGGGGAACGGTCCTCTCTCCTGCGAGCCCACGCTTGTCCCAGCAGAGACAAAAAGGGTCGGGATCCGTCCCGGCGTTGGCGGAGAGAGGCTCTTGCCGGCGCAGACAGTTCCTCTTCCTGTGCTGTCGCTCTGGCTCGTTCAGCTCTTATTTATCCCCGGCCCTACCGCTTCATGAATATATAAAGAGGAGGAGGAGGCAGCAGGAGAGGTTATGAGAACACAGGACACGGTCGCCCGGGCAAGATGAGCTGGGAACCCCAGGGTTGGGGGTGTGTGTGTGTGTGTGTGTGTCAAAACAGCGGGGATCACCCATGGGAACCCCTCCAGCTCCCCAAAAGAATAGAGGTGGACTCTTTAACCCCTCGCTGCCTGCCTTCCCGTGTGCCCTGATGCACACACGCAGCTTTCAAATACCCTGGAAGAAACACTTTAAGCGTGTGTTCCCACTTCTTAAGCCCTGCTCAGGCTGTCCCAGGAACACCTGTGAGCTTGGGTGTTTAATCTCATGTAGAACCCCGTGAACCAGCAGAAGCAGGGAGGTGATTGTGCCCCTGGTGAGGCCACACCTGGAGTATTGTGTCCAGTTTTGGGCACCTCAATCCAAGAGAGATCTGGAGGTGCTGGAGCGAGTGTAGAGGAGGGCAACGAAACTGGTGAAGGGGCTGGAAAACAAATCATATGAAGAGAGGCTGAAGGAGCTGGGACTGTTTA
>JAHREE010147878.1:0-12353 GCA_033628505.1 Tringa tobata | reverse complement strand
TTTCCTGAGTCACTATGTCTCTCTTCTCTAAAGTGACTGCTTATATCAACAAAAAGAGACACCCAATGGAAACATGGGAGTGTTTCTCTTGTTCTAAGGATGTCCCGAGTCCTTTAAAACATCTGTCAACCCTCCAGGGAGCTGGAGGATGGTTAACTGGGAAGCTGGAGAGGCTCGTGAGAGTTTACAGAAGCAGCAGGTAAAAACGTGCGTCACCTCAACATCAATTCAAGAAGCAGCTGGTCTGTGTCTCACCTCTGCATTTGCCATCAGTGTCGGGATGTATACATGTCTTAATCTGAAAACTAAATTTGTTTCCTGGTCCAGGAAAAGCTCGGGCACTTTTGACCTACAAAGTGCAAGTGTTGGCACAAGTAAGTTTTTGTCCCGGAAATGCCACCGGCATTAGAGCATCTTGGTGGTTGTAAATCTGTCATCCTGCAGCACCCGTACTAAAAGCAGCAGAACATCTGAGGTTAGATAATTAAACACAGTAATATAGAGATTTCACCAAACTGGCATGCTTTTTAGACAGATTATTTTGTGGCATTTGGTGCTTTACGATGATTATTTTCAAAAATAACACACATAGTCAAAATTAGCTAAGTTTTCTATAGGAAATTAAAATTGTTCTAAAAAGCTTTTAGCACTTGGGGACTAGCTAGGGTACTGTGCATTGTAAGTGTCTATGCTATACATATGTAATTCTGAGAGCAAGATTAAAAGTGCATAGATATTTTCACTCTAATTAGGCAATTTAGCCTTAACAACCTATATAGCATTCTTGCCATTAACTTTAAGTTATACGTAACCTCCAGGCTCTTAGTTAATATATTATTAATGCCTCATAAGTCATTTAAGTTAGCCTTTTTTCATGCCCCATGGAATCCGGTACAGTATGAGGTGGCGTGCAATTAGCTCAGCGCTAGACACTGGATAGAATATTAATGCGTCTAATTAAAACATAATGCAGATCTACTTGATGTTCATTGAGATGCTGAGACAGCAGTCGGTTCCTTCCTTGTCAGTGCACTGATTAAAGAGTGAAGGCTACATTTTCTGAGGCCAAGAACTGCGTCTTGTTTTCAGTCTATAACATGCTAGTTTGGCAGGGAAGAGAAGCGAGAAATATGGGTAGACCAAAAAGTCTTCACAGAGGTGAATAAGAAGATCCAAAAAAGCTTTCAAGAGATTTTCTCCAGTAGTAAAGGGGGAGTTAAAAAAAGTGCTGAGAGAGTGGGTTAAAAAGGAAATCCATTTTACTTAAAGCTTCATAGGAAAGGTATTTACATTATTATGTCCTGTAAATTAAGCTCACTTCTGGAAGTCCTCACAGTTTCTTAACTGTTCTTCACAAACTTTCTGGAATAAGAGAGTTTTCATCCCCAGATTATGATTTACCTTTTGAACTAAATAAAGTAGGCAACTTGAGGAAAAATCTCTTTTATGAAGTAACTGAAGATTATTTCAATGCAGTTGCACAAGGGAGAAAGCACATTTCTGGAGTTTCCTAAGTTTTTAATTGTCTGATTTTACAGCCTCAAAATCTTTCCTATTTCTTTTTTTTTTTTTTCCACCACAGTTTTTGTGTAATAAAATAAGAGTAGTAAGAAGTTTGTCTTGAGCAAACTTGAGCCACAAAGTATTCAGGGCTACTATAGCTGAAATCAATAAGAAACAGTTCAGGGACTGCTGTAAGAAGAAAATCAGGCCCAAAGGCTTCTGTGTGGTCATTTATGGTATTCATGAAACTGCAGTTTTCAAAGATTGGAGAAAAATTGCTCCAATTTGAGCGCTGAATTTAATTCAACTCTCTGTGTTCTGATCCTTGCATGTTTTTGGTGCTGAAAATATAGACATCACTCCATAATTATACTTCTCAACAATGCTGGCATCCTTTTTGGCTTCTGACACCTCTGTTATGATTTAAAATTGCAGTTGTCTTTTTAATCTGGTTTATCTACATCTTACTTCTTTTATAAAATGCACTGCAAAAAAAACAAACAAAACGAACCAACCCACCATGTGTAATGATTTTAATATTGATTGCATGCATTCTAAGTTGGTGGCAAGGATGGCTTCTGATAAATAAGACTTGATTTTGAGATATCTTTCTATTCTTAGCCAGTTTTCATAGAAGAACTTTTATAAAATGTTCAGGGTTGTTTTTGGTGAGCCTGCATATAAATATCCATGGGAAATTTGTCTTCTGTTTCTGATTTCTGTAGTTAGGGAGCTGATCTAACAAAAAAAAAAAAAGATATTTATACTGGAAATGAGAGACTTTTCTTTCTGAATGCTAGTAGAAGTCCAGTCCTTAGCTTATAGTTAGATACAGTGTAAATCTCCATTTGCTTTTAAAAGTTTCCTACTTACCTCCCAGATTTTTGTCAAATACTGCCACTTGCTGGTTTTATTCCATACCAGTAATTTATTTTTGTAGCTTTTGCTTTGCTGAAGTAATAAAAAAGACTTTCTAAAAGATCACATAATTAATACATTTGTCTTTTTTTTTTTTTTTTTAAATCAGCAGATATAAGAAATATAAGCTCAAATCCTCTCAGTTTAGTTTATATCTCCATGTTAGCATTCTGTCCCTGGATATAAAATGAGGCATTCAAGATATTTCAATGTGTCTTCAGATACATGACAATGGAAACACTTTGCATTGACTTTGGCAGGTGCGGAATCATGACCTAGTTTATTGTTTGGAACCCTGTTAATAGTAACAGTAACAGTTAAGAGGAATAAATTGTCAAAATAAAAAGCACATTAAAAACCTATATTTAAAGTGGTTTTATTATACTATACCAGCATAGGACTAGAGCTTAAATACATCTGATCTTCAATCTTTCAAAGGCAGAAGTGAAATTGAGACTGGTTTTGAAAGCATATAGTGGTGCCTTTTATTTCTATTACATATGCAAAGCGAATGCCATGGGGTGGCTGGATGGTATGTCAGCAACTGTGATAAACTCAGGGTATCAGTCAAGTCAATTATTTAAATTCATAATAAACTTTTTTCAGCTACCCGGGAAAGCTTGTGCTGTACTCGGATACGTACTTTTGAAATCCAGCATTCTCCTTCATAGGTCAGTCAGAGGCAATATAACTTCTTCTCTGACCATGGGCATTCAAGAGTTTATGACATGGAATCATAGAATCATTTAAGTTGGAAAAGACCTTCTAGATCATCGAGTCCAGCAAAGAAGATCAAGTGCATCCTCCCCACAGAAGTCAGATTCGAATATACGTCTTCCTCTCAGTTGGGAAACTGACGTTGTTGATATATCTTTAAAAGCTGCTATTCTCCTTTCCTGAATATAATACAAATTTCCAGGGAAAATTGCTCCTTCACCGATTACTTGCTTCCTTCCAAATTCAAACAAGAGTCTACCATTCTCTGGAACATACTAGGGTATCTGTAGTTGCCTCATGTCCTGTAGATCATCTGAATATGTGTTGTTGGTTTCTTATATAATAAGAAATTCCTGGGACAGGTTCTATGTAAACTGGCAAAAAAAGTGAAGGTTCTCTTCCAACGTATCTTTGAGTCTTCACCTCAGCCAGGCTACCTGGCGCTAGTGTATGTGTCCAAGGAAAGATGCTTACCATATCTTAAATCAGCCAGTATAACTTATATCTACCAGATATTTCTGGGGGGTTTGAACAGTGTGTTTTAATGTATCCTCCCTTTGAAAGAGTTTGCTGCGTGTAGCTTTAGGAAATGGACCTTACTAACCCATTTTCTGGTATTTAAGGAAATGCCCATAAGCTTCATTTTTTGTTTGTTTGTTTTTTACTAACTGTAATGTGGATCTATTAAATCAGTATTTGGGGTTTTTTTTGACTGCACACAACTATCACAGATGGCAGTGAAGGTAAAACACTTATTAACCTGCATTCGCTAGTAAAGTTAGGCTTGAAAAGTAGTTAATACAATGGGATAAATGTCTTTTTATCCTAGCTCTTTAAACAATATGCTAGAAAAAAATATTAAATAAAAATGAAAAATAATATTAAGTCTTGCTTTGGCGAGCTGCTTAAAACATAGGAAACCCTAGGTCCTTCCTCAATAGCCAGGAAACGTACCTAGTAGAAGAGTTGGCCTGTAACGGTAAAGGAAAATATGAAAACTCCCCTGAAGAGACTTTCCCCAAGGAAAAAGTGGGTGGTCCTGCTTTGGCAGGAGAGTTGGACTAGATGATCTCTATGGTCCCTTCCAACTCTAAAAATCAGTGAAATTCAGTGAAATTCAGTGAAAATGTGCTCAAACCGGCAAGCTCCTGATTTCCTGCAGAGTAATTTTCCTTAATATCAACATAACGGGAAATTGGGTGTTACTAGTTTAATCCCTTGCCTACACTGAGGAAATACCTTGCCCAGAAGAGACTCCAGGCTGTTATTTGTACTACAGCTGTGCCTGGAGGCCTCAGCCAGGATCAGAGCCACCCAGGCCCCATGTTTTGCAGACGTAAGTAAAACCCAGTGCCTTTTCTGAAGACAGACAAATGCAGTAGGACTGTGCCCATTTCCCAGACAGATACCGTCAGGGACCTGGGTGCCCTGAGCTGGGGAGGCCTGGCTACTGGTGTGCAGTGCCAGCCTGGGAAGGGCAGAGCCGGTCCCTGAGGAGAGGGAGCTGCTGTGGGGAAAGCCAGCCCCCCCTGCAAGGGCAAACAGCCCTGCGTTTAAGCTAATTGCCATTTCCAGACTGGCCTCTGCTCAGCCCTGTCCCCGCAGCCCTGCCCAGCCATCCCAGGGCTGGGTCTGACCCCAGTTCCCCCAGTGGACCTTATCCCAACCCATGGGTCAACATCCTGGTGCAGCCTTGGCTCATCCCAGTCACCGGAGAGGTACCCGATGCCCAGGGCTGGGGCTGCCATAGTGCCCCCCGGGCTGGCCTGCTCCTGGCTGGGGAGCCAGGAGACAGGCCTTGGCTGCCAGGCCCTCCCTTACTGGCCACGGGGATACCAAATCCCAGGAAGGTTCCTAGAGGTAGTGTTGGACAAACCCTGTTGGACTCTCCAGAGAAGTGTAAGTGTTTTCTGTTCTTAATTTTAAAAGAATGAACATCATCAGGAGAAACATAGTCAGCAAATCAAGGGAAGCTGCTTTCCTCCTCAGCTGGTGCATGTGAGGTCCTGCCTAGAAGGACACATCCCATTCTGGGCTGTCCAGATCAGAGAGGGATGATGAGAAACTGGAAGGAGAACCACCAAGTTGCCCAGGGTCCTTGAGCTCATGACCTATGAGCATAGCCTGAGGGATCTGGCGTTGTTTCATCTGGTGAAATGGGGGCAAGGTTGTGATCCAACAGCAACCTATGACATCTTGAAGAGAAACTACAAACAATTATAAAGCAAAACAACTCTTTGCAGTGGCAGATGGCATACATATCAAGGTGTGATGGCTGTAAATTGTGACCTGAAAAGTTTAGGTTGAATATTGTGTAAAAATATTTTTCATGAGGATGGTAGTGTGGCACTGACACAGGTTACACAGAAATGCTGGGAATCCTCTTTCTGAGAGATTCTCAAGATTTGATTAGATAAAGAGAGTGTGCTGGCAACAGTCCTTGTCTAAGCAGGAGGTTGGACAACAGGCCTTCAGACATCGCCTCCAGCCAACATCTCTGTGGTTTTGTCATCAGCTGACTTGCCCTCTGGAAATGTCTATCTTGATGAGGGCCTAGGTGACTATCTTGGGCAAGATGCCCCACAAGCCTAAAAGGTGAGTCATTAGCAACTTCACCAGTATGACACAATCTGGAACAGGAATGGTCTGCTCTAGTCCTCACGGCCTTAGCTCCCAGTGAAATGCAGCAGTTCTTCTGGAGCAAAATCAACTTACCATAGTTTGATTAGAGTAATAGTTAAACAAAGGTCTTTAAAAAAAACAGAACTAACGTGATAGTTTAACAGGACATTCAGAAGAAAAATTGTGGGGTTTACCACATAGATTTTTGTATTCAAAAATAATGAACCAGAAAGATACAGTTCCTCAAACTTTCAGGTCAGATACCAAAGAACACTAAGAGGCAAGAGCATGTGTTCAGCTAGGTTGTCTGAGATTTGGGCTATCAACAGACCTCCCTCAACTCATCCATGTTTTCCTGGCTGATCAAAGTCAGTAGGACTGTTCAACTAGGGTGGGCTATCTCAGTTCTGCTCTCTCCCTCAGGGTAGTTTTGATGTCCTCTAATTGCTCCCTGGATTGCCTAATTCCTATTTGATCTTCCTCCTTTAGTCACCTTTGATGTTCTGTTGTTGTTTGTTACAGGATCTCTGGTTAAGGTTAAGTCATTTTAGACAGCGAGACATTCCTGTGAAAGGGAATGCAGACAAATGAGTACTAAAAAGAGAACAAACCAAAAATGTGTTCTTTCCTCCAGGTGGCCAACCCTGAGTTTCAATAGCAGTGAAATCAGGGTTCTTGATTTGTAACTCGGGTTATTGTAGCATGACCAAAATTTTATGTCCACCATCTATGCTTTCTTCGTATCAGTCCTTGAAACTTAGAACAACCCGTCAGAGAGCAAAACAGCCTTTCCAGATGCAAAACTTAGATAAGAGTAAACAAAATATCCACAAAATAGACATTTGGCTGGTTTGTTCTTTGTTTCTTTTTGCATAGCGAAGTGATTACATCCAGTTCTGACTGGAAGTAGCAATATCTTCAGACTATGGCTGGGTTCCATGAGTTAAGGCTCTATTATTTATCCTTATCATATAGTTTTAAACTTTGTTTAGTTGGAAGAATTTTAGAAGATTAGCAAATTTCAGATTTTTTTCTGTTGATTTTTCTGGTTGTCTTTGTTTTACTTTCATTGGTAGTTCTCATTCTATTCTCCCGTCTCTTTTTTCCTAGCAGAACAATAACAGCTAAAAAAAAAAAGCTGTCAGGAATAACAAGGATGAGAGAGAAAGGTGGTTTTTTTTTAAAAAAAAATATTTTTTGTTTTATAAAAGAAGTAAACTTTAAAAAAAATCCAGTGCCATTAAAATATTCCATTATTTTGAAATGTTTTATAATAAAGATATAACATATTTCAAGCTGAAACTTTAATTCATGTCTTCCCTCCCCACTGAAAAAATGAAAATATTTTTACTCTTTTGTAAATTTACTTATTAAGTAAATATGCACCAAATGTCTCTTACCTGACAAATACACATTGAACCAGTAGCAAAATGGCATATTATAATTAGCCCAGTATTTTTTTCAGTTATGATGAAATATAATTGAGTTGAAATTCAGTTAGCTAAAGTCTAATGGAGAATTTTGTGGAGAAACAAAGACAAGAACAGACCTGTCCCCTTTATCAGGAATCTATTAGCAAACTGACAGTTGACTGACATTATAGTACAAAATGCTATCCTTTAAAATGAAAAACCCAAATCTCAGTATCATTTGTAATATCATCATGAACAGCATGCTTTAAGTATTTTAGTTTGTAACTTTTCCAGAGGCACCAGCATTAAAATGATACAATCATTAGTTCTTCATTTCAGATCTTTTTCATCCTTCTTAATGTTTTTTCTGCCCTTTCTTTCCAAGGCACAAAGTTTTAAGGTCTTAGATTTGAAAAAACAGAACATTAGGTGCTTGAGTGATTCCTAATTCCATTTTCTATTTTTGAGTTAGTGTTCGTTTGATTTGATTGTTATAAAATTTTGTTATTAAATAAATATTGAGTAAGCTGAAACCCCATGGCACAGAAGCAGAAGGGTTGCTCCTTCAAGTGAATGTTGGGGCCTGGAGGAGCTGGCGGTTAAGAGAGTCATAGGAGAGGAGAGGGTTCAAAGAGGTTCCTGGGATGGAGGGCCTCAAGCAAGGGCTGAGTCAGTGACTCAAAGGCATTGGAAGTAAGGACATGGTTACAAGGAGCACGTGGGGACTTTTGTACAATCCTTCTTAGTTCTCTTCCAGCTGCTCCGAGCCTTCCCTGTTTAAAAACCAAAACTCCTACTTTTGTTCAAAACCTGCCTTTTTGTGTTTAAAATCCTTTTGGTCTTCTTTGGAGAGCTTACTGTGAGGAGAACGTCTAGGAAGATCCTCTTCAAAGCCAGCTCAGGACCTTGTCACACGCACATTTTGAAGTCTTTCTCATTAAAGACAAAGTTTCTCTTGACTTCAGAGACATTTTGAGAGAGTGAACTTTGAACATTTAAAACAGATCATTTAACAGATGAGTATTAATAATATCAGCTAGCATATATATTTTACCTGTTATCTATGGATTTGTTTGTAATAGCATTAACTATGAGCATCAGATTTCTTAGGGAATAGTGGGTGAATTCAAATTGCAGTTTGAAAAAAATCGAGGTTTAGCCGTGATTTTCACACTGAAGCATATAAGAACAATTATTTTCCAGGGTGCTGAGCACCTCTGTTCAGACAGCTTCTGATCATGTGTAGACAAGATGCACCACATGGGATGGTTTGCATGATTCCTATCTATAGATAAGATGACATCACATGCAATGCTAGCAGCATCACCTGAATCAGCATGTCCAATTAGAGGCGCAACCTTTGCCATGAATATTGCTATTGCTCCTTGCTTATTTGCCCACCTACCCTGAAAAAGTTTCCCTTTTTATGCCAGTCACTTCAAAATGGCTTGTAATCATACACAGTCGTATGTTATGACTACAAAAATTTAGCAGTTCAGCTGATCATGCAATATCTGTTTTTAGACATTTTACTCTTAATTTTAAAAATTTTGCATTGACACCTGACAGAAAAGTCTCTCCTGAACAGACTTGAATTAGTTAAATGTGCTGCTATTGTTGTTGCCATGCTAGTTTCCTGGGTGGAGCAGCAAAAATAGATTTTACTGTGAACTTTTCATTTTGTAGTTTACTGAAAGTGTCAGTGAAATGTGAGCTGAAAGCTAAAGATCTTTCTTGGTCCAAGAGACAAAGGCTCTCCTGATCCATATTTTCTTAGGAAACATGAAGTTTTGGGTTATCAGCATTTTTAATCACAGGAGATTAACTCTAAAAATGTGTCGGGGTACATCGACATGAGAGGTGAACAGGTACTGTGTCATGTGCAGTCAGAAGAACTGAAATATCTATTTTAGCAATCAGAGTTAGATATAACTGATATCAGAGTGGACACCTTACTTCTACCTAGGCTTAAACATGTCTGTTGGTGGAGGTGTTTACAATGATCTGATTAAATATGAATGTGGCTCATACACCTTGGGCATCCATCTGGGCAGAGCCTGAAGGTTCTGGGGCATGGCCAGGGATTTTGTGAAGCAGCACACTTTACAATTTAAGATTATTAGTATGCATGTATGCCCACACTACCCTTTTGTGTTAGCATTACAAGAAATAATTAAATCTAAATTTTTATGCATGGGGAATAAATCTCTTTAGGAATGATGTCTCAGGCAAGGACAACATGGTCCACACAGAGAAAGATTTAAGTGTGTAAAAAAAAATAATCTCAAAACCTGCTTTCATTTTGCTGCATCTCCTTAATGTGCAAATCCAGTAATGACTTGCGCACTTCTGTTCTCTCTTTATAAAAGTAATAGTCAGTGAAGAATGGAGTAGAAGCAATTCCACATGTTAGGATGGTCACTGAATAGCTCATATTATTTACTAACAGCACACTGCTCAGATCCTATTGAATAGAACACGTTTACTTATATTAATTCAAGTAATAAAGCCATTTAAAAATAACCACAGCAGTCTCATGATCACCACAAAATTGGAAAAAGCCATGCAGCTACTTGTATTGTTCCCATTATAAGTAATTGCTGCATATAAATTGATGCCACATTTTCATGACAAAAAAACACCGAAAGGACCTAAACTAGGAGTGTTCTCTAAAGCGTAATTGGAAGCAGTTAGTGCTGCTGTCACCCCAGTGACCTCTTTCTTGCAGCTGCTGGTTTCCCTGAAGACGCTGCGACTTCTCACTGCCTGCACCCCCAGAGCCACTGGTGAGGCACAGCAGGACAAGCGCCTCCAGAGGAGTCAGGAACAAGAGACATCCTCATGAGAAGGTACAAGATCTGACATAGAAGATAACCTGGTTCAAGTCTCTGTTCTTCAGGGGGATACTCACTCTTTAACCGTCAAACAAAAATTGGGTGTTTGAGCAAAATTATGGGTGCCCACAAATATAGGTCATGCAACAAAAACAGTGTTTTGTGGGTGTAGAAAGAAACTTGACCAGTAATCCCAACATTTCAGTTGGTTGCTCCTCAGCCATGTGCTCAACGGCAAGTGTGTGCGGTCCTAGTGTTTGTTGTGCAGTAGGAGACAGAATTTTGTTTCTTTCACTGAAGCATTGTTTGACTTTTCACTGTTAAGAATTTCTTATTTTCAGCTCATCAAGGCAGGACACATTAGAAGGTAATTTAAGATTAAAGCTTCTCAGCTTAAATAATATAGCAAAAGGAGTGACGTTTTAAAACAGGGCAGAGCCCAGAGCCTAACGCAAAAGCAAGTAATAAGTGCAAGTGCTAATATGTGAAATTCAGAAAAACAAAATGGTTTCTGAACAGCCTGCCCTGGGCACACCTGCATCCTCCAGCTCCAGTGTATCTTGCATTCTTTTTCTTCTTGGAATAGCTGTGATACCATAGCACAACTGGTCCTATCTTTTTTGTTATTTTCTCCAGTTTAGATACATGCAGTTTTGATAGTCTGCCCCTGTCCTGTTTCTTTTGCTTTTTACTAACCATGTGTACTTGTTCTCCTGCTTTTTATTCTTATGTTTTGATCCTTTCCACAGACAGTTTGGCTGATTGTGCTCTTTGGAAGCATTTGCAAGAGGAATGATTTTCAGTGTGTGATACAGTCAGTGAACCCCAGAGAATCCACAAATTATACCTAACGGTCCATGAGAGGTACTTAAGAAAATCAAGTCTACTGTCAGCAGTGTTAAATGTTCTGTTTAGAGATCAATGCCTCCTTTGAAAAAAGTGTTTGCAATGAAAACTCTTGCTCTATACTTAGATCTGATTTTCTCCACAAGTGTTAAATGAATAATTGATTGCATATGCCCCATTCCACATAATCACTCCCTTTATGATGGAAGTAAAACTTTTCTATATATAGTAGAGACAAAACAGAGCTCAGTTATTTGTGAATATAGTTTCTGCCATTGTTTGCCTCAGTAGTTCCAAAAAGAGAAAAACAATCTCATTAGTGGTCTTAAATAAAAATGCCAGAAATGACCAAAGATGGGAAGATAGATAGATCAGCACATAATTGTTGTATTGTACATGAAGAAATTGATGATGTGATGGACTAAATAAAAAGGCAAGGTTAGAGATTGCTTAGAGATAATAGAAATTTTTTGGCTATATTCCAAAATTGGATCAAAATTTAGCAGTTGATCACAGTTCTAAGAGTCATCACAGGCAAGAAAAAGGAAAATGTAGTATAAGGATGTAACAACATGGAAGATGTTTCTGGGCAATAGCAAGAGAGACCTAGTGCTAGTGCTTAGTGGATGAACGAAAGGCTGAGGGTGTTTACCTAGACTTTAGCAAAGCCTTTGACATGGTTTCCCACAGCATCCTCCTGAAGAAACTGGCTGCTCATAGCCTGGATGGGCGTACTCTTCACTGAATAAAAAACTGGCTGGATGGCCAAGCCCAGAGAGTGGTGGGGTTACAGGCCTCCAACTTGACCCTGCTCCATTAATGACAACCCTCTGAGTTCTGTCACACAGCCAGGACTCAATCCACCTCACTGCCCCCTCAGCTAACCCACACTTCCTTAATTTTCTAATGAAGATGTTATGGGAGACAGTGTCAAAAGCCTTGCTGAAGTCAAGGTAGATGACATCTGCTGCTCTCCCCTCATCTAGCCATCTAGTTATAACATCATAGAAGGTTATCAGATTGGTTGAGCATGATTTACCCTTGGTAAATCCATGTTGACCACTTCCAATAACTTCTTTGTCTTCAATATGTTTGGAGATGANATGGAAGATGTTTCTGGGCAATAGCAAGAGAGACCTAGTGTTAGTGCTTAGTGGATGAGTGAAAGGCCTTCTCTGTGTTTTCCATCACCAAGGCACCCACCTCATTCATCAGTGGGCCTATATTTTCCCTAGCCTGCCTTTTTTTTTTACTGATATACTGAAAAAAAACTCTTCTTGTCATCTTTAACTGTGCCACCCAAGTTAAGTTCTGCTTGGGCTTTCGCCCTTTTAATTTTTCCCCTACATATCTTCACTACACCTTGATATTTCTCATAAGTAACCAACCCCTTTTTCCAGAGATCGTAGACTTTCCTTTTCTCTCTGAGGTCCAGCCAAAGCCCTCTGCATAGAATCGCATAGAATCGCATAGAATCGCATAGAATCGCATAGAATCGCAT
>JAHREE010147877.1:0-10538 GCA_033628505.1 Tringa tobata | reverse complement strand
CCAGTCCAACTCCCCTGCCAAAGCAGGGTTGCCCAGAGCACATCACTCAGGACGGCATCCAGGTGGGGCTTGAAGATCTCCAGAGAAGGGGACTCCACACCCTCCCTGGGCAGCCTCTTCCAGGGCTCTGCCACCCTCACCACAAAGAAGTTCTTCCTCAGATTTGAGGGGAACTTCCCATGTTCCAGCTTGTGCCCGTTGCCCCTCACCCTGTCATGGGGAACCACTGAAGAGTCTGGCTCCATCCTCCCTCAACCCACCCTTTAGATCCTTGTCAGCATTAATAAGGTCTCCCCTCAGCCTTCTCTTCTCCAGGCTAAAGAGCCCCAGCTCTCTCAGCCTTTCCTCATCAGGGAGATGCTCCAATCCCTCCATCATCTCTGTTGCCCTTCGCTGGACTCTTTCCAGCAGTTCCCTGTCTCTCTGGAACTGGGGTGCCCAGAACTGGACGCAGTATATTCCAGTTGTGGCCTCCCCAGTGCAGAGCAGAGGGGGAGAATGACCTCCCTCCACCTCCTGGCCACACTCTTCCCTACGCAGCCCAGGATCCCATTGGCCCTCTTGGCCACCAGGGCACATTGCTGGCTCCTGGAGAGTTTACTGTCCACCAGGACTCCCAGATCCTTCTCCTCAGAAGTGCTTTCCAGCAGGTCCATCCCTAACCTATATTGTTGCCTGGCATTCTTCCTCCCCAGGTGCAGGACCCTACGCTTGCCTTTATTGAACCTCATTAGGGTCTTCTCTGCCCAGAGGAGAACCTGTGTTCTTCTGTGAAAGGTGACTCACTTTGATAAAAATATGATAAGGGGAGGGCTTTCCTTCCAGAGCAGTGGTGGAACTGGCCTACCGAAGTCAAAACCTGCTGTACTGAGGGCTGGCCAGGAACACCTCAGCACGGCCGAAATCAAGAGGTGCCCTGCTCAAAGGTGAACCCGCAAGCCCAGAACGAGGTTCAGGAGGCTGCCCCAAACCCCGCTGAGGGAGCGGGCACCCGGCAGCACGGCGCGCGCACGGAGGAGCCGGACATCTTGGCACACCCCGAGGCAGCGTCCTCCACAGGTACGGGGTTTTCGGGCTACCGTCGCTAACCCGCCTCACGCCTCACCTTCCTCGCCGGGCAAGGAAGGCTGAGGCGGGAAGGCAAAGGCAGAGCAGCCGCCTGAGGGGCGGTTCCGGNTTTCCAGCAGGTCCATCCCTAACCTATATTGGTGCCTGGCATTCTTCCTCCCCAGGTGCAGAACCCTACGCTTGCCTTTATTGAACCTCACTAGGTTCTTCTCTGCCCAGCTCTCCAGCCTGGTCCAGGTCACGCTGGATGGCAAATTAAGTAGAATTTAGTTGCTTTCCCTCTGTTTTGTTTGCTGTTGCATTGAAATATGGCAGGTCTAGAACACCGTGGTACAAAACCCCCCGTTACGCGTGCACACCTAAATTCCACGTGATCCAAACAAGTAACGTGCTTGGATACTTTGCAATTATCATTCAAAACACTAAGTGTTTTATTAGGGACGACAAGCAGTATGCAGTCACTTGTATAAACCCAGGAAAGGAGTACACCACGCACGGGAAAACGCTGGTAAAAGCCTCGATTACACACATCTCGCAGCGTCCACGGACACGTCACCCCCAAACTATTAAAAAAATAAATAAATAAATAAATAAAGCAATCGTAAATTAAAACACCCGGTGGCAGATTAAGGGCAGATCCTGCACAGGGAGTGCTCCAGACCCTGCACGCTGCAGAGGGCCTCCCAGCTTCCTTTTCATGTGAGCCCTGGATACTGCCAGCAACAGCTCAGCTGATCGCGGCAGCTGCCAGCCTGTTGCTAGACTTTTGGGGACAAGGAGGAGATGGCAGCAAGAGAAAGCCTCTTTTTACTTTTTGGGATTCCTCCAGATTTGCAGGAAGCACCGCAGGGCTCCGTGGCTACATCCATCTGCCCAGACAAGGCTGTTTGGAGAACTCAGCTCCTCTGGAGGAACAGAAAGCCAGTCAGCGGTGCACGCTTCTCAGCGAGGCACACAGGAAAGCACAAGGACAGTTGGTAAAGGAGTGTTAAGTTTACAATCATACCCACTTTTTCTTTTAGGGACACGCCTGGATGAAATAACATTTGTCATCAGAGTGCATTTTTACATAACAGGTAGTAGCCTGGCCTATAGTTCAGTTTACTAACATTCACCATTTAAAAAAAAAAAACAAAACACAACCAAAAAACCACTTTAATTACTTGTAGTTGCCATTTTAAAACCTTTGGAAGTCTGTTTTACTCTGAAGTTTTCTGCTAAACTGCCCCAGCACCGGATCAGCAGGAACCCGGATACAAAGTTCAGGCATCAAATATAATGGGTATTTTTTGGGGGGGCAGCGGGTGTGCCTGTATGTCAGGCATAAACATAAATACCCCACAACAGGTCATGAAGGCAACTAATGCCTGCAAATCACAGAAAACTCACAATAGAATTATTAACTGGCCCTTTTAAGCAGCATTTAAATGTTGTGTACTAAGACACCCCTCCATACCATAAAGAATAAATATATTCATCAAAACGGTTATTTCTCCACTAAAGCACCGTCCTTCCCATCCACTGCACACTGCTTTGCTTTTCTCTCCACTAACTGAAGCAGACCAAAATTATAGATAAATAGTATGAATTTCTAGCACCTCAAAAACGGAGTAGCATTTAAATTCTGTAAGCAAGCTTAAAAAGCAAACTACCTAATATGAGGACCTATAATATCACAAGAACAACTTAAAAAGGTATTTAATTTTTAGATTCGTACAGTAGTCTAATTAGACTAAATATTTCATGCTTATATATGCAGACACTCTACGTTCCTCAAATTTCCTTCATAAAGTTTGCCCCAGAGGATTCTAGAACTATGTAACAAAGCTCGAGCGTGACAGCGCTCCGAACTATAAAAATGAAGTGCAAGAAACATTATTTGCTCCAACTTCAAATGTTTCTACTTAACAGACTCCCCACCCTCCAGATGTCAAAATCAGTTGTTTTGGTTTTTGTTGGTTTTTTTTTTTTTTTAAATATACAAACACACTCCTATCTTGTGCTTTACAAATCCTGCCTGTTTAGCACGGTTTTTGCTTTATTGCGAGGATCTGTAAGACTTCAGAGGTTGCATAAAAATTTGGAAAATGAAAACCCAAGTACCATTGGTACAACGGATTTAAAAATTACCAGTGTCATGGTTGCTACAGGAGACATTAAATTTCAGTTCTTGTCAAACACACTCAGCTGCTGACCTACAAAAGATACAAAGCCCCTTTGTTACCAGCTAATCTACATTTTATCGGGCCTTTTGCTTTACTTTCTAGCATAAGAATTTCTGACAGGGTCGTTATCTTTAACAAAACCACTTCCTATTTTCTACGTAATTTGTCCTTTTGTAGCACGGCGCGTTAACGCGCGCATCCCAAACCCGGAATTCAGAAGCCAGTCAGATTCTCTCTTTTGATAGCATTTCTTTGCAGGAGAAGATGTTGATGACCTTATTTTAATTACGCAGCGCTCCCAACACTTCAGTTTTTTGGTATTAAGGAAAACAAACAGAAGTCTACACGAAAATCCACGCTACCGTGCCCAGGCAACCCCGTAGCACTGAGTGACCGCCGCATGTTGTCAGTTCAAAGGAGCACAAGCTGGACACACTAAAACACAAGGAGTGTCCAGAAAAAGCCCTCTCCTTACTCCAGCCCAACTCCAGGAAGCTTACTCCGATCTCAAAAAATTGGCTCAAGTGACAGGATTTTGGAACGTGCCAATCTGATAGCTCTGTAATTCGTAGGTAAATAAACTGAACAAAAATTAAAGGTTTATGCCAGCTTCAAATGTGAGGTCTACACGTAGCTGTTCAATAATGAAAGAGGCAAGTTGCAAATCATCCTTCTCTTGAACTTTAAGAAAAAGTTCAACCACCAACTTTTTTTTTTTTTTTTAAGTTCAGATGCTCTATTTTAGAATCTTTTGTCATGAAAAAACCCAAGAACAATGAGGAACACCACAACTCCAGTTATTTTTTTTTTTTTTTTCTGGCATTTTCTCATCTTCTCTCATTAGAGTAATGCAAAGTGAGCCACAGGCCATTTACGGCAGAATGCTTTTTTTAATTAAAATTATTTTGCAGATAGAGAGAAAAGGAAGCAAAGCGAACTCAATGTGTAGGAGTTCCAAACTCTCCAGCCGTGTCACCCAACTACTAAGGAGTCTGTAGAAGTAGAAATTCTGCCCCCGACAGCGTGTTCCTCAGTTCCTTCCAGTTCCACGGAGGACATTTCATAGAAACTCCTCCCTGCTAAGAGGGGAAGAAGCATCCATGCACTGTAATCCTACACCATACCGGAGTTTGAAAAAAAAAAAATAATATAATATTAGAGGGTAGAGGCACGTCCCTGGCTGGCAAATCCATGCAGAACACCAAACAAACAGGCCTGGTCAGAGCAAGCAGCTACTCAGAAGAAACATTCCAGGCTACCAAGAAAAATTCGCCTTGCGAGATGTCGTGGCCACCATTTCAGAGGGAAAACACAGCTCCATCTGTCACAGGGTCTGATAGTGCAGTGCAGCTGCCACTGACACATGGCTAGGAAGTACAGCTGGAAACAGTCACAAAGAAGAATGCAGCATGTGAAAACCCTCAATTACTTCTATCTGGGCAAACCACGTCTTAGTTTCCTCTTCCTCACCTTCCGAAAAAGATTTTAAGAGCAAATTAAAGAATGTTTGGAACTCAGAACCGCGCAGAGCTTTAATTTTCACTAGGGAACAGCATTAAAAAACACAAGTATATAAAACACAACTGCCACAGTTAGTATTGTCTTTTCATGCAGAAAACGAGCACTATGGTCAACTACACAAGAGTTATTCATTTAAGTTATCCATTAAAGAATATGTTTAAATAGCAAGATCATCAATAAAGTACTGGGCTCGCACTATGCAGGTCAAAATCAGTTCGTTGATAGCGGCCCCTTCTGGCTTTTCTTTTTAGGATATTACTAAAATTCAGGCTTGCCTGATCCTTTTGATAGAGCCACAGCATTGCATTTTTCAGCCCAAGATTGTCTCAAAGCGATAAATTACTTTCTCTCACAGGACAGAAACACCAGATCTGAATTGGTGTAAGCACCTCATGAGTGAAAGCTGCCTGTCTAGTTTTCAGTAACACAACTTGAGTATTAAAATCAAAATTAGAGACTCCTTGCTACTGTAATTTGGGTAATTCCCTTTCAAGGCCTCCTTTGGCTAGAAAGCACGTCACAGCAAAACCAGAAGTCTCCTTGGAGTGTAAACTTGTGTTAGTGACTGACCGAAGCGGATCGATAAGCTGATTTTCACCGAATTTCACTGAATTTTTAGAGTTGGAAGGGACCGTAGAGATCATCTAGTCCAACTCCCCTGCTGAAGCAGGACCACCCAGAGCACGTCAGATCATGCCACTCAGTTTCTGCTCTCCCTTCTCTTCCAGGGACACACGGCTCACACCACACCTCTACCTGCGGGAAGCACGAAGGAAAACAAGCCTTCCCAATCGTTATGGTTATTTCCCAGAACTACTCGACGTACGCTGCAAACTATTTTTAATGATTGCCTTTCACCCACCCAGTATACATTTTAGCTTAGGCAGTTAAAACTATTAATGAAGTTGTGTTAACTAGTGGACTGTCTCTTGACTAATGTTCCATGTATAAGAAGCTGGGCAAGGAAAAGGTAAGGCTGAAGGTCCAGTTAACAGACACTATAAATCCTTTCCTCCCATCTGGACTTAACACTGATCACTTAAAAACGACTTACGTAACCCGGTAAGCTGTCAGACTACACACACACACACACACACACACACACACACACACACACCAGTGTCTCTCCTCTGGTGTCCTCAGCAAGTGTTGGAGAACCCCACAACATCACAGCTCGGCTGTTAGCAAAAACCAAGAGGCAGTGAGGGAAGGAGGATTAAACACCTTAGAAAACACTGAAGTAAAAACTAATTTGGACCTGAAAACACTTTAATACACACACACACAAAAAAAAAAAAGTATTCAAGTCCATTGCCTCCCCACCCCTCCCAGCCCTGCCCCAGTTTAGCCAAGATGAGTAACTGCTGGAGAAGGCAGAAGTGGCTAAAAGTGTGCACACAGGGAGGAGCACAGTCCTGCCAGCTTACACCCATACCTAACCTCCTGTGGAACAACTTCTCTTTACAGGAGTTACAAACAACCTGAAAATTGTTGCACAAAGAAAGGATAATTAAAATCAACCTTCTGGTCACCAAATCCTGACCTATAATACACCTAACTCTGTTACTATTAAAGCAACTGGAACACAGAACCAAGATATGCTACTGTTCAGACTTAAAAAAACCACCACCACCACCAAAAACAACAAACCAAGATCAGAACAGACACACAAACCTCTAAACCAAACTGCACAGAAAAAACCCCCACACCCATGGATGTACCTAACACCCTTTCCCTCATTTTGAAAATAAGAGTGGGCTGAAGAGTAGTCGTTAAGTAGAGGAAAGGAACAAGAGGAAGACTGAGCCTAGCACAGAATTAGTCTGGAATTCATAACCTTCCCCCTGTCACATCCCTATTTGTGGAAGCAGAGAATAAATATGTATCATACACTAATATTTTAGGAGCTGCAGTGTTGTTTACAAAGCACTCAGGAGTAAATTTTGATTTAAAAGTTAGTTTGAACACCCCCCCCACACACACAATCTGTTTATGTTATGTCTAACGGGATGTGGAAAATTCCTGCACTTAAAGGGCATCTTCCTAAATTCCTTACTCCCCTTTTATTCCATAGAGCACTGATAAGAGCTTTGCTTTACGAACAGCTATGTTTCAGAGCAAAACACTTCACCCTGGAGAAGAAACTCCTCCGTTAGGATGTGTACCTTCCACAAGCTGAAACCATGCCCTCAGCAGCTGATACCTACCACTAGAGGCTAACACAGAACCTTAGGTAGAGGAAAAACTTCCATCTTTAAGAGAAAACAAACCAAACCCGCTGTCACTCTTCTCCTTCCTCTAGCCCTCTACACCTGTGTATTTAGTTCCACGTTTACAAATAAAGCTCGCAGGTTTTAAACAGATTATCTGTCAGGAATTTTGGGGGGATTTTTTTTTTTTAAATAGAAGAAAGGCCTGGAATCATTTAAACTAAGCATCAATAGTAGTTAGCACACGTGATCAAGAGTTACTAAACCTAG
This sequence comes from Tringa tobata, assembly GCA_033628505.1. Taxonomy (NCBI): domain Eukaryota; kingdom Metazoa; phylum Chordata; class Aves; order Charadriiformes; family Scolopacidae; genus Tringa; species Tringa tobata. Next base: position 3,304 of record JAHREE010147877.1, on the reverse strand, counting down.
AAACTCCCATAGTAAAAACTAAACTGTCATTAAATGAGAACATAAAGAAATACAAACAACAAGAACCAAACCACTGGGGTTTCAAAGTATCTCACTGGAGACACAAATGATCATTAGACCTGCAAACGTGATGATACACCTTTCCACAGCTTGTTCTTATCAGCTGAACAGCTCTCAATCTGTTCTCTTTACAGCATCTATTTACTTCAAATACAGAGATACTGGACCTACTCAACTACATAACACTGACATGTATTTTAGGGTTACGGCGATCGACATAAAGATCCATGAAAAGCAAAAGTTAATAGCTTATTTAACGACATCAAATCAGCATATCCATACTTTAACAGAAAAGCCATTAACAATAAAAGCAACCAAGAAAAAAAAAAAAAAAAGCAGCTCTCTTTTCCTGATAGAGGACCATGCATTTACTCTAGCCCTCTGTATGGGATATTTAGATAAATAATTTTCAATAACCAAATCAGAAGTGACTTTAAATTTTCTTTAACGCAACAGCACACAACTTTTCTTCAGCATCCAAAGTGTCTTCTCCTCACAAGATTGTAACACTCAATTTCAGCAGCCTTATAGCAGAAATGAATTATTAGTTATAGTACTTCCTTGTTATAAAGGGAAAAAAAAAAAAAGTAATGCAAATTCATAATATTCAAACCAAACATCTTATACTACTCAATAAGCCTAAAGCACTTAATATTATATACTCCATTTCTAAAAATTATTTTTCAATTTATTATTCTAACCCACAAAAAGAATATCTACAGCTGATTATCAGAACATGCGTATGCACATAAGACACAATTTCATAAAAGCATACAAGTAGTTACCCTTAGAAAACAGAAAGGAGTTCAGGCAGGAAGATTCCAGATTTTGCATAAAGTGTGGTCATCCAAGAGTCTTGAACTATTCAAGAGGCCAAGCCATCCACCGAGGTAGGACGATGTGAACCTAAGGGGAAAAACAAGACAAAACCAGAGTATTTCATTACTGTGTGGTTTGTTTTTTTTTTTTAACCAGAAGTTTTAAACACACAATTCAATACATTTTAAATGATTTGTGCTAAATCCTACTAAAACAGTTAAACTGAATAACAAAAACTAAAGTTCATGAACACGCTGAAATAGAAGGAGCTAGTAGTTTCACCTGTGAACACATAAAACATGAAATTATCTTATATAAATGAATACTACAGAATAGAATGATGATCCTCTAAGTGTTAGGCTTTAGGATAAGAACTTGCATTGATACTTCCTCCGGTTACTGAACACCAATTTACAGTGGTTATCATCTCAGAAATCATGTCTCAGGACAGACAACACCACGAACTGTAAAGAATTACATTTCAGAATTATCCCCTAACCTTTACAGGCTGTAAAGGGAGACTTAGATTTTTATAAAATTCCCTAACTTCCCTTGTTTTCAGCATAGACAAAACCAATCTGAGAAGGCAGCTGGCACGATGTCCTGTGATTGCATACCATATTCATCATTTTCATCAAAACCCTGATAAAGCAACATCTGCAGTTTGGCTAGAGACCGCATGCATCAAATCACGGATTAGATGATTCCAGGCACTGGAAACTCTGGGAAACGTGAAAAGGCTGAAGTGACAGCAAACTATGGAATAAGCTAGGAAACGTGGAGGGAACTGCACGATCCGTGCTCTTGAGGCCTCAACTCCACCTGAAGCAGCAAAGTTTTTTTAATTGCAAGAATTAAAAGTCCTTACACAGGCTAACAGCCTACTGCCTGGACTGTATTTGACATGTTTGTGTGTAGGATGTACACACATACACACACAGACACCTGCCACCCAGCTCCAGCAAATCGATTACTTCACAAATTTACCACAAGAGCCAGGATCAGTACCTATCCAGACAAATACAGTCCTTCACGAGCCAGAGGCCATACGTTATTTTAAAAATCTCAAAACAATACACAGTGAAAGGCAGTCTTACATCTAAAAGATGGACAAGTAAACGTATACAGTTCATCTGACACAGCAACTCATAGCCAGATACTAGTAAAGGGCTCCACCGTTTATAGGACATCACAACTGTAAAGATGCAGTAAAACAGCAGTAAAGTGCCCGTGACATAAGAACACGAAATCTAACCCACTGCAATAAACGCATTAATATCTCCTTCCTCCTTCTAGAAGCTGACTTCTTTCCTAGCACAAGGAGATCCATGCTATTTGTAAGTAAATAAAAAAAAAAAAAAAAAAAAAGAGACAAAAATTCATAACCTATTTGCTTTGAAACATCAGGACTTCAGAAGGTCACTATTTAGGTTTATTAAAGTGTACTTGTTAATTCACAGAGGGAGGTGCACATTCATTCTAAAATGAATGTTTTAGAATATTAAACCTTTTTAGCATTAAAGAACCCTAAAAAACCTAACAAGAGTACTAAAATGTTGAAAAATTTTAGACTCCAGCAACTTAGTTAAAAAAAGAATCCAAAAGCATGATAAAAAAATTAATACCCTTAATTGTATTTTAGAAGCCCAACCTTTTGCTAGAAGGAGCTGAAGTCCAAAAAGTTATCACATTTAATTCCTTTATTAATACTTTAAATAAATCCTGCAAAATTAACTGTTGAGGTTATGATTTTTTTCCCCTGTATGATTTCACATTGGGACAAGCGTCAGGAAGAAGTACAGAGGTAAGGTTACTAGATTTAGCTTTTACAATCTGCAAAAAAAAAAAAAAAAGACACATGGTAGCTGTAAATCACTATGAATTATACGTGCAGCAAGTTTGTTTTTTTTTTTTTCTTTTCTTTCATTTTCTTTCACTGTCTTCCCTTGCAGTTCCCTAGTACCTGATTACGGGTTACTTCAGAAATTTGAGATTACAGCGTTAATTTCAACGTTCACGGTGTTTTCCATACTGCAGTCAACTGCCTCAACTAAAGAATCTTAGCTGAATCAAAAGCAAAGTAGAAAATTACTGCCCAGGGCTCCTACCTACGGGTGTTTTTTTTGGTTTTTTTTGTTTGTTTTTTAGAAATGAACTGTTTCCAACATAGTTTGAAAAAAATTCCAGGCCTATCTGGGGCAGGAATTATTAATGGCATCTATTGGCGAGATGAATTTACGACAGGGGTTAACAGAGACCGAGCTCATGCACCCCCCCCTTATCCACCTACAAAGGTTTACTGAGACAAACAAAACCCTCCTATTAAACAACAATAAATAAAAAAAAAATAATAATAAGGACTTGCACGTAGGCCAAGTGGCAACTATCGAGAGGCAGAGATGGGGGGGGCCAGAATGAAAAAGCT
>JAHREE010147875.1:0-13679 GCA_033628505.1 Tringa tobata | reverse complement strand
GGGAGGGCTGGAAAACCTCTGCCAGCTGCTCATCTCCAACTCAGAGAGGGAAGGAAGCCTGGCTGGGAGACCAGAGCTCTCCCAGAGAGGAAAACAGTCCCGGGAGTGACAGGTTTCACAAAGTACAGCTGCATTATCCCCAACAGCACACTTTGTGTCTGAGCCCAAGCCAGCCTCTGCACAAGTCAGGAATGTCTCTATTAATAAAAAAAAAAAAAAAATCCCCACACACTGAAAAGCCCAACCTCTGCATCTGTAGCTAACTAGGAAAATCCCTGCTGTTGAAATGTTTGTTTGTATGAATGCTTACACGGGTATAGCCTGATTGCGGAGTGGCACGACACCATCTCAAGTGCTTTTGTGCTGATAACTTCCTCTGCTACAGTTTGGTTGTTTTTTTTTTTGCTGGTAGCTTTGCCAACAGGGCAAAACTTTAAATAGCATAACTCTGCTGGCAGAGCTCAACCGCCTGGGCTAAGCCTAAATCTTTGGGCTACTACTTCTGATTAGATTAAACTGGATTGTGGGAGGGGAAGCATTTGTAGGGCGCAGCATTGGGAATCTTGACTGTACAAACAAGCTGAGATTAGCTGCGTGGTGAGCCAGCTAGGAAAGGCTCCCTTTGAAGTTGGGTGTTTGCCCTGCTTAATTTTGCTAACATTCTGGCATGAGGGAACATAAAGATCCCGAAAATGCACGTCACACATTTCTTGCCAAGTGGAAATTCTGCTTGTGTGCGTGTCCAGGGAAATATTGGGGTGCAGCTGTATTCTAGGAAAGGGCAGTGAGGGCAAGCCTCTCCCTGGGGTGAGGGGGAAATGGGATATATGAAATATCCCAAGCCTGAAGTATCAGCATGGGGAATCATCCTTGATGGAAAACCTGCTTTGCTGGGGCCTTTATATCTATTTTTACTTCCTCAGATGAGAATGCAATAGGAACCTCCTGGTGCAGAGTAGGGCAACTCAGAGTGGGTCATGATTCAGAAAAACTGAACTCTGTTTTTAACATTGAATAGAGTTCTCCAACTTCTGAACTGAGACCTGGGAAGGGAAGTATATGAAATACTTGTGATCAGGTTTGTAAATACCATAAAAAAAACATAAATCATTTTATGAACTGGGTGTGTTATCACTGCCCATGTCCTGGAGAACCTTTCAGGGTCACGAAGCGTCTCTGCTGCAGTTGTTTTCCTCCCAAGNTTTATGAACTGGGTGTGTTATCACTGCCCATGTCCTGGAGAACCTTTCAGGGTCACGAAGCGTCTCTGCTGCAGTTGTTTTCCTCCCAAGTCACATGAGAGCTCCTGCTTTCCCCTCCTGCAGTTCTCCTCTGAACTTTATCTTTATTTGCTGCGGGGCAAGTGATTGACAAACAGCCATCTGCAACTGCCCACTGAGCTTTATCTCCTCTGGCTGGAGGGGGAAGCAGCCATCCCCTTCCTGCTCGGGCTCTGTGGGTCTCTGGAGCTGGGCATTGAGTATTTAGAGCAGCTATTTTGCCAGCATCGAAGCAAACAGATCCCAGCGTGTGCCTGCCTGGCAAAGGACTTAATCTTTATGGCTTTGCTCTTGGTTGATAATCAGGCAAGAGCAGTTAAACAAGAATTCATTCCTTTGTAATCTCTCTGTCCTCCTCCCACTGGCTTCTATGGCCCGACAGGCACGCGTGGACGGTGTGGGTTGAAGAGAGAGGGCTGTAAGTGAACATGCAGGTGTGAAAAGGTGACTGAGGTTTGACTTCGTGAGTGCAGAGAAGCCTATTTTGAGCAAGCAGAGCTCAGGAGGATTCGTCCCTGCTGCAGGGGGGGCACCAGTGACAGCGGGTTGCTCTCCAGAGCCTGGGGATTAGGGTGTAATTGTCACGGGGATTATGCCTCTGCTGCCACATGAGCCCCCAGGAGAGCTGCTTGTGGCCACACAGCTTAAAGAATCACCCAGGGAGTGGGGGTCAGTGGGGGGGTGACCCAGGCTGGGACTGTGCTGGTGCTGGACGGGTGGTACTGCATCTGCCCCACACATCACGTGGGCTGCCCGGTGTGAGCACACGGGTCTGGTGATGTGGCTGCAGGGAGATGGGTAACCTGCTTGGGCAGGGGCTGGGGATGCTGCTCTTAACTCATCTTGAGCGAGTGACACTTTTACCAGCCAAACAGTTCCTCAGGCTGCACGTTGGTCTTGGCTTATTAAGCAAGACCCTGCACCTTGCCTGTATTACTGAGTGCAATTCAGCAAATAAATATATTTTTTTCCTCTCTTTGGTAAGAGGCACAAAGAGATAGCATGTAGTAACTGGGTACTGGAGATGCAGTGCTGTCTCCTGCTGCCAGCCAGGAGCTGCCTGCAAGCCCCAGTCTGCTTCTCATTTCCCCTTTAGTCCTCAGAGGTGTTATGGATTTGCCTTTGCAGCTCACTGTGCTGGGAGTGCTCCAGTACGGTGGCTGTTGGAGAGGAGATGGGCAAGGCTGGCTTTGCCCAAAGCTGCTGTGGTCCTGCTCTAGGACTGCTTGAAGAGCATTGAGCAAAAGCAGGGTGGTATTTAACCACGTCTGGAAGCCTGAGGGTGAGCCTGTCATGCAGCTAAACAAGCACGTGTGCCTGGATGGAAGCTGATTAACTTCTGTCCCTTGGCACAGAGGCCAGTGCAGGCCATGTGTGCTGTGAATTATGTGGGACAGACTGACCAGGGACGAGAGAGTTAAAATGGTACCCTCCAAGCATGGGAGTTAGCACAAGTGGATTTGCTGCCATGGCTGATGTGTTGAAGGGAGTTAGGTGTGACCTAGATTGAAATAGCAATATTTGTTTTGCTCTCAAGACAAAAGTGACTTTTGTCTTTTTTCATTTTTTTCCATTCCATGGAGCTGGAGCCTGGAGGGAGGAGAGGGAATAAAGGGTGGTTTGAGGGGAAACATAGACCCTTCCCTTAGTACTCTGGCAGGAGTTGCCTCTGCCGGAAGCTCATGTCACTTCTAATAACTTTCTTTTAATGCTTATTTGGATGGGAAGATAGAGCTGTCTTTGCCTGTTACCTCGCTGTGTGGAGGTCAGCTCGCACCCATCTGAGCGTTTCCAGCATTGCTTGGTTCCTCCCCTGGTTTCGAGGGGCTGATGTTCCTCCTGCTCCTTTGCACGAGCTTTAAAACCTTCCTGGTTTGTGTGTTCGGTGGAAGAGTTTGGTGGAGGGGAAGTGCATGGAAATCCCCTCTCTAGGGTTTGGTGGTTTACAGAGGTTTGCATCCTTGTGTTGGAAAGGCCCCGTTGGATTTGGTGCTCTCTGGCCAATGATGCAGGACAGCACAAGGGCCAGGCTGGTGGCTTTGCCAGAATCATCTCTTAATAATAACCAAGCTCCAAGGCTGGGCCATGCAGGCAGCTCCTTGTGTCATCCAGGAGCCCTTTCTTGTTCAGTTGACCTGGATGTGCCATCGTGGTGGTGTAAGGTGACATCTGCCAGTGATGGCACAAGTCTGGGAAAGATGTTTTGTATAATGCTGCTCACAAGGTGACCCATACAACTGTCCCCTGGTACAGACCCCCTGACAGAAGCCCCAGGAGCCACTTGCATTTATCTGTCCCCGCAGGCTACAAAGAGTTAACAGGTCTGTGCCTCTGTCCCCTCTTCTGTCAGCCTCCCAGCCTGGCCAGGCTCCGTGTGCTTTTGTCTAGGAAAGGCTGACTTTCACCTTGCTCTTGTTGACTCTTAGACTTGTGTACACAAGCGCTGGGGAGGGAGACACAGGAGCGAGCGCTGGGTCTCAGCACCAAAGCTATAAACTTGATAAAGAGCTCCCTGCACTTTGGGTACCCGAGGCTCTCCAGGTCTGACTCCCTTTGCATCTTGCTGGCTGTGACCCTTCAAAGAAGCTTTTTTTTAATGAACTGTGGTGTGTTTCATCAGAGGCAAGGGCCAGCCATAAAATCAATTTCGTGTCTGAAAAACTGTGTCTCTTCCCCAAAACATCATTTGGTTTTGGTTTTTTTTTTGGTTTTCTTTTGAAAAGGTTTGCAAAGGCTGTGGTGAGGACGTGGAGCTGCCTGGGTTTGTTACTTCCCAGAACTAGCCAACGGCTGGGGAAATTCACACATCAGACAGAAACTTTGCTTGCTGCCCCAAGAAATAAGACGTTCTTCCTTTGAGAAGAAGCTAGTACTATGCTGGGGCTGTGAGTGAAGGCCCCAGGAGCACAAAGTGGAGTGGGGTGGGCTGGGGATGGAGCCCTGCAAGCCCCTGCCTGGGGTGCCAGGGGTGCAATTCCTGTGCCTGAACTGAGTAAACAGTGTCTGGCTTCATCTGGCAGCGCAGCCTCTCTCGGCCTCAAACACGAGACCTCTGTGCCCAGCTTTTCCAGGAATGACGCTCATAGTTCACGTGCCTGACGTGCTGGTTGTCTGACAGGGAATAAAATCTCTTTTTTTTTTTTTTTTTTTTTTGCCACTGGCAGGCAGGAAAAGCTTCTGCTCCCCAGCACATGGGTTAATCCCCCATGGTGCTTACGGGGGGGGATAAAGCTGCCTGATGTGAGGAAGAAATCCTGGAACTAGACTCCTGCAGAAAAGGTTGATTTCTGTACAGAGCCCTCCTAGAGAGGAGTGTATTAATAATAGCAGGGCTTGACTTCAGCTGCTGGGGTGAGGTGGAGCTATGCAGCTGCCCAGTCTGACTCTCCCAGTGAGTCCCTGGCCTGGCTCCAGTGCTGGGATGGCAGGTGGTGGAAAACAGACTCTGGGCAGCGCCGGTGCCCTTCTCCAGCTTGCTGTTGCAGAAGGTGTTAAGCTGAATGTCGCCAGAGACAACTTGGCAAGGGTTAGCCATCATCCTGCAGCAAACTCCTAGCTTTTTCCTCTTCACCTGGTAGTGGAGCTGTAAGGAGGACCAAATCCCCTTGGAAAGGGATGCACTTTTAAAAGAATACTCCCAAGAGCTCTTTGTGTGGCACTTGGGAAGCCCCAAGCCCTTGCTGTTAAGTCTGTGAAAGTGCCTGTGTGCCCTCTCACAGGTGTGTATGTGAGGAATGTGCCTGCTCCAGACCTGCCCTTGGAGCACAGCACTCCAGCGTTAACTCTTCCCAGGCTGTCCGTGCCCCAGCTCCCAGGAGGAGCCTACTCCCAAGGAGAGCAAGTCTCGAAACCTGGAGGGTAGGTACAGCGATGCCCAGCAGCCCTCTGAGTTCCCTGGCAGAAAGAAGAATTTGTAAAATGAAGCTCACTGCCCAGAAGAAAAATTTCCTGTACGTTTTGAGAAGCTCTCATGGCTTCCAGGAACTCCCCTGTCCTTGCTCAAGAGTATGATGAAGAGTGAGTTCAGGGAACGCTCCCACATAATCTTATTTACGCTTGTGAGTCAGTAATTTCCTTGTTATGTCCTCTGGCTTGTAAACACTGTCTGTCCTGATTTAAATAGGGTTTTCTGATAGCCAGACCTGGTGCGTTCCACGGTATGTACTAATCACCGTGGCTGGCTGCCACCGCTTTGCTTGTGGCTGGGGCTGATCAGATAAGGCCAGTGGGCTGTCCAACCACTCGGTGGCCTAAACGTGGGGTTTCTCCAGCTGCCCTCGTTAGGACATTAGCTGGCCATGATTCATAATGAAGTACGGCGTGAGCTGGCACAGGGGTGCGGCTTGGCACAGCGCTTTTGCCAACATTGATCTGCCCTGACGCAGCACTGGGTTATCCAGATCTGCAGCGAACGTGCTCCCCGGTGCCCTGGCTCGGGCGGGTGGGAATTGGGCTCTTCTTGCCCCTTGATGAAATGGCCAGAAGCTCTCGCTCTCATGGGAACAGCTACTGCGTGCTGGCAGCAGTCTCCATGGCAGGTCTGGCTTCGGCCAGCTTTCATGTATCTCAAAATGAATTTGCCTTGGAGCGAGTGATCCATAACGTTAGGAATGCCTGGTTCTAGGCTGGGAGGGGATTTTTTTTTTTTTTTTTTTCCCCCAGCTGGCCTCCTTCCCCAGCCCCCTTGCCATCACCTAGTGCCAGGCTCGGGCAGAGCGGAGACAGGGGGTCTAGGAGGAGAGCTGGCCTCAGCACTTCATGCCCTCCAGGCTGCTCATTTGGTTGTTCTCCAGCAGAGTTGCTGGGGAAACCAAAGATGCCTCAATAAGCACATCCAGTAGCCACCGCTCCTTACATGAAATGAGAAACATCTTATCCTGACCACAAGACCTTGTTTGTGGGAAAACCAGTATGCTTATGGGCTGGGAAATCTGGGCTGGAAGCAGGGCTGGGGCTGTGGGCAGAGGAAGTTGACACATGGCTTATGGCTGATTATTGACCTTCACTTGTGAGATTGATAGCAGGTGTAATTCATCAGTCGGGGTCACCTCTGGGCTGTAGGATGGGCCACACGTGGCCAGGTGAGCAGGAAGGCTGGTCCCAGCCACTGGAGCTGCAGAACCCTTTATCTCATACTCAGGGTCTCTCTGCTGCTCCCCTGATGAAGCAGCAAGTGCTGGGGCTGGGTTGGTGCCACCCAGCTCTAACTGTCCCTCTGAGTCTCTGCTTTTCACCCTCTGTGAGGCTGTAGCTTATGGTGAACCTCTACGTTAAGAAGACCCTTTGGATGTGCAGGACTGGAAAGCATTAAAATGCTCTCCTGGGTACTTAAACCTTGAGCCCAAGTTTTGGGAGACACTCAGGGAACGTGTTCCCAGTGCTTCTGTGGGGATGGCATGGAGAAATGCTGACAGTGTAGCCCCTGGCTGTGGGACCCATCTACCTGCCTTGTGCTTCTTGCCCCAGGGAAAGGGGTTGAGTCCCCCACCACGGTGATGACTTCATGGCTGTGGAAGCATCTGGGGCTGGTGTTGAGCAACCCCAGAGCTCATACCTGTGGTACCCTCACCCGGGCTGGCCCTGGGGCTGCAGGGGGTAGGAGAAATAGTTCTGGGGAAATTGTGAAACCTCGGTGAGGGCAGGAGGTTTAGGTTTGTGGCTCCTTGAAGCCAAGTGCAAATGAGCTCTGGTGTTTAAGTGGCCATTGTGGCCAAAGAGCTGATTCTCTGGGAGGCTCTTCTTCGCTTTGGCTAATGTGTGTCTGTAGCTGCAGCCACCCAGCCACAGGATCCTGGACTTCATTTTACAGACTTGTTTGTTTACATGTGTTTTAAGAGGTGAGGCAGGGGAAGCTCTTCCTTTGGGCAAGTCATTACCGATAGCAAGTGCTCTTGAACGTCACACTATATTGCACTGCAATTCAGCTGAACTGACAGGTGAGGTTTTATTTAACCCTTGGGTGATAAAGTAGGTTTGTTCTCAATACAAAAAGCAACTAACTGTTGTGGTGTGAAGCTTCAGTGCTTGCAAAAAAATGACCTATAGGTGCCAGGCTTTTTTTCTGGGAATAGTGAGTCCTTCCAGATCCTCTCTTATCGCAAACTGAAGGTATTGCTTTTCCAAATGCTTTTGCTACAAACTCCTGACCAAGATCCTGTTGTGTAGTTTTCACCCTGTGGGTTCAAGTGAACCTTCTGAATCTGTAGCCCTCAGGAAATTCCACTCGCAGGCAGGCGCTCACTTCTCTTCTGAAAAATTCTAGGGGAATTCAGCTATTTCCAGGCTGATGAAGATAATGCTCTTGGTGGAGAGGAAGTTCAGCATTTAATGTTCTTCTGATGGAAGTGATGTGCTCAGCACAGGCTCTGAACTCCTGACCTTTTGTAAAATGCTGCTCAGGAGTTACTTGATACTAATAGCTTCTCAACCTCTGTTTTTCAGGTAAGAGAAACTGAGACCATGGATGCTGGATGGCTTGACTACCTTGCCTCTGGAGACTTGCCAGATGATGAAGACATTGGTGAATTCAGACCTCACTTAACATCTGATGACTTGGATGTAGATGAGGCTTCTGGGTCTGGAGGTAAGTGGGGAAGGGAGGAAATGGATCTTCATTGGTTCATGCTGTGCAATTCTTCCCAGTGCCACCAGTCATGAGTGATGGGCTAAGTGCACAGCCAGAGTTGCAGAGGGAACTACAGTGTCAGGTGGAGATGAGAGAGCATAGTGAGTCGTAGGCACTCACAGATGAGAGAAGTGAAAGTGGTTGTACTGTGATGTTGAATCACTCGGGGGGAGGACAGATGGAGTCCAGCCAAGCTTGTCTCACTGCAAGTGAAAAGGCAATGCACTGACTGGACCTTGTTCCTGTTGAACTCCAAAGAACTTCTGAGACGCTTGGGAGAAAAAAAATGTTAAAAAACCTATAGTTGAGGCAGTGTTAAAAAGCTTAAAGTTAGTGTCTCAGCTGATGCCAAACAAGGTAAAGGACTAACTGGTGTTCAGGTGAACTCTGTGTGACATGCAAAGCCTCCCTGCCCAAACCAGTTTCTGTGCTCCGTGTCCCCTTTATGTGAACACTTGTTCTCTGAGAGGGAAAGAACAAGTGCTGAAATGGGTGCCTGACATGTTTGGGCAGATCTCGTAACTAGAGGGTTGGCAAACCACCCTTCGGGGATGGGTGGCGAGACCTTCATCGGCGTTAGCTCAGCAAGCTATGGCAGACCTGCTTTGCAGGGCAGCTCCTGAGAATCTGCAGCAGGGGCTGGTGGATCCAGCTGAAGAGCCCTCCCCTGCGAGAGGTGTTGGCCTTAAGATTACATCTCATGCTCTTGTGCAATCACAGCCATTAAGCGGCGAAAGTACTAGTAGATAAGAGGGAATTGTAGTCAGAACATGAGTCCTAGTTTGTCTGCAGTTTCTGGTGTTGCAGGAAGTATCTGAATTCTGGAAAAATAGCAAGTAATAGAAGGAAAATTGTGTCCTCTTCTATTTCGTTTAAACTTTTATTTATTTCCCTCCTTCCTCTGCAGACTTCATAGACTCTGAAGATGCCATATATCTGACCACCATAGATACTCCTGTGGTAGGTATTGCCTCTGCATGTTCTAAATAACACGTAGCTTCTCTGCTCTGTCCATGAAGGTTTCTGAATACCCTTCCCTCTGCAGGATGTGGTATCAGGATGAACCTACCTGCATGAGCAGGAACCGTGTACTTGTAATGCACTAAGCAAACTTTCTTTTCCCTGCACGCCCTTCTATTTTTAATTGTGGGTAGGCTGGGTGCTGCTTGCTGATAGGTGTGGTCTGTCTGTATTCTGTAGATATCTGACAACTATATCCCTGGAGATACCGAGAGAAAGATAGAAGGTGAGGAGAAAAACACGATGGTGGACAATGAAATCATTCCAGGCAAAGCTGTACCTGTCGAAGAGAACCTGTCCAACAAGATCTCCATGGCAAGCACAGCCAACAGCAGCATCTTTGAAAGAACGGAAGTCCTTACAGGTAATGCTCCACCTTGTCCTGATAAACCATTAATATAGTAAATCAAAATGGCTTCTGTCATCCCCTGTTTTTCTGGGGAGCACTTCCCTGCTGACAAGGGAAGTGAGATGCGTTACCTCTGTGCCTGCAGCAGGGTCACTTCTCCCTTGTAGTCCTTAAACAGCAGAAGAGCCTACCAAGTGCCTGGCTGGGGTAAACAGCTTGTTTTTGAGCCTGTCAGCTGACTGGTGACTGAAGTGCCACAAATCATGTGGCAGCTGCTCTGCACCCAGATACTCCCTCAGTGAGAGGCGTATCGGGCCATAAATCAGTGACATCATGGACTTTCATATCAAATGCAGGCATTTTCCTTCTAACCTCTGCCCAAGTCCTCCCTCTTCTGAGCCTTGTCAGGAACCAAACAATTCCTCTGAGGGGTTTGAACACCTCGTCAGTTGTTACCAATTTAAGTACCTTTGTCTAGAGCAAAACCAAGTGACTGGCTTCCCCTCAGCCTGTGGGATGGCTCTGTCTCAAGGCACGCTTCATCCAGCACTTGGCCTGATGGTCCCAGTCCAAACCTCAGCACGTCTTGCTGATCTGCAGCCGTCCTCCCAGCTGGAGGAGGGACTGGGAGAGTGGATTGGAAAGCCACATAGCAAAAAAGTTGATTTAGTGCAATGAGGAGGTGTCACAGCAAAGGATAAACCACTGAAGCTTTGTGGCCCCCTTTGGTGTGAGGAGAGAGAAAATCTTGGTGGCTTTTTGTGGGTTTGTGGCTTTTTTTTTTTTTTTGTTGGTGGGGGTTTTTTGGAGGGAGGTGGTGGTAGTAGTGGGATGTTGCTTTTTAATTGAAACAGAGTCCCCAGAATGCGCTCACACAGGTAGTTAAAAACTATTTGAGTCAGAGCTATACCATTTTCCTGGAGTTGAGGGTGTTTGTGGGTTGTGGTGGGGATTTTTGGAGTGGGGTTTTTTTTGTTGTTTTGTCTCTGTGAGCGGAGGATGTCTCTTTGTCAAAACTTCCTCCTTGTGCTAAACTGGAATATTAACACAAACTGGTTAGTGTGGGACACGATTATTCTGTGGTTGGATGATAAGCAATTTCTGGTCTTTTCCAATAACATCTGCTGTCGCTGGAGATGCCATCACATAGGGTGAGAGGCATATGGAGGGCATGGACTCTGGAGGCAGTTCTGGGGACTGGCACTTGTGAAACAGAATTTTGGGGTGTAGCTGATGGTTTAGAGTTGTCCAGGAGTTTATGCTTATTCCACACTCTTTTTCCCTCCCCAGCTCTCATTGCAGGAGGGGCGGTGGGCCTCCTCTTCGCCATCTTCCTCATCCTCCTCTTAGTCTATCGCATGAAGAAAAAGGATGAAGGCAGTTACGACCTTGGGAAGAAGCCGATCTACAAGAAAGCCCCTACAAATGAGTTCTATGCTTAAAGCTCAGCAGCACCTTGTGCCCATCAAGGGACAAACAGACTGGATAGAAACACTGTGCCCTCAAATGAGATGTGCTGAACAAATGCTCTTTTTGGATTGAATTTCAAAGCAACTTTGAGAAAAAACAAACTTCCTACGTGACCCTTCCCATCCTGCTCAGCTAACAAGGGCCCAATGAAATACAAAGAGTCTGAAAAAAAAAAACCAAAACACCTCAGTGTATTTTTGTCTAAAGCTAGTGTAAAAAGAATAAAGATGCCAAATTTTCTGCTTGGTTTTATAGAGGGTATGTAAACACAAAACAGACTGTATGGAAGCAGACACCGTGTGTCTGCATCCAGTGTGCTGTGCTCAGATTGGCTGCTTCTATAGAAGGTGGCTTTTTAAAAAAAAAAAAAAACAACACAAAAACCAACCTTGCTTATAGATGTCTTCCAGCAGGCTCTTGGTGAAGCATTTTTTATGAATCTTTTACACTACAGATAACGTTGCCTTATCAGGGAACAAAAGGCCCAGAGGGGCTCAGAATCCCTGAATGCCATAAAGGGCCTATGGGAATGTCTTCCCCAGGAGACTTGTGTCTCTTCCTGTCAGCCCCAGGCAAGGGTCATTAATCCATGAAATCAGGACAGCCAGTTCTCTCTGGCTATGACAACACCCTTTCCTTGCCTTCAGTCTCTTACCTTTTTTAAGAATTGCTTGTAGGATATTTTTTTTTATAACAAAATTTTAAAGAAAATAGCCTAATGTTTATATAAAGTTTGTAGAAATTGTTTTGAAATAATAAAAAAAAAATTCTACTTTTTTAATTTCCTCAGATTTATTTTTTCAATCCCTTTGTGTTTCCTTTGGCCGGGCATTTCTCTAGAGATGTTGTTTTATATGAGTTACATTCTGAACTGAAGCAGAGTTAGCTACAGTGTGTTACAGGTTTCTTTTAGTTCTATAGCAGCTACTGTAGAGGGTAAAGATATTTATGGTTTCCCTGTAACTTTTTTAGGATTTGATTTTTATTTTTTTTTTAAATAGAATTATTTATAGTTTCTGAAATGGCTGCTCTTCTCATTTGGTAACTTTTATCCTTTTTATGTAAAACACTAATATAATGAGTCTTTGTGAAAACTATTTAAGCTTTATTCTGTGAATTTTAATTATAAATTCAAGGCAATAACTTCTAGGATTAATCTGTATGCAAAATTGGATTCATAGTATGATTGAAGTAGGGGAAAGAAGAGAGTATTTCTAGCCTGTAATATATTATAATCAGTCCTATAGAGCTATATATTATATATTTTACTGAGAAATATAAAGGTAAGAGTGAAAAGGCTGGAGTTAATTCTTCAGCAGCCTTACTGTGTGTGAGAGGCTCGATCTGTTTGTCCTGCTGTTTGTCCAGTGTCTCTCCTGGAGCGTGGATGGGTTTGTGCTGGGGGAGGCAGCCGGGAGCTGCCGCAGCCCCGGGGCTCGGTGGCGTGTCCTGGGAGTGGACACAGAGCCTTGTGTCCATTGATGGACACATCTGCAGCCCCTGGATACGTCGGTTGGAGCAGAGTTCCCCAAATCCCTTCTCTTTTTGAAGGCACAGTGTGGAGAAAATATCTCTCTTTCTCTTTTGGGGTTGGCTGGACCGCAGTCCCCTGCGGTACCCAGCTGGGTGCCTCCTCCTGCAGAGGGGTGGCATCGGTGGCTACCAGTCTGCCTCGGTGGCAACTCTGGGAGCGCTGAGCTCTTAGAGACGGCCAGCTCTGAACCCTCTGTGGTGGGTTTCCCTTGGTGGGTCCTGTAGGTAGCTCCTACCTCTGCTGAGAGTTAGACGGGTTCCCCCAGAGCGAAGGGTAAGGTGTGTGTCTGACCCCTCCGTTTCAGGATGGTGTCCCAGAAGGACTTTGTGCGAGCCGTGTCCTGCTGCAGCTCTCTGGGTCTGGTGAGGTTTAGGTCCCCAGACCGGGCAGGCAGGGCTAAAAAAAAACCAACCAGAGGGTTGAGAAATCTCATCGACTCCCCAAGCTGCCTTCCCGGGGCTTTGGTGTAGGCTTGAGGCCAAATTTGTCGAGGCGATAGAACAAAGAAATTCAGCTTCAGCCGGTGGCAGCTGCCTCTCGGGGCCGGGCAGGGGAGGTGGGGACGGGCAGGGAGCCTTGTGTTGAGAAATGGGTGCGGGAGGACTTTTCCCAAGGGCTCCTTCACAGCCTTGGCTCACTCGTTTGGTCCCAGTAGCAGTGCTTTCGGGGAAGTTGGGGGCTCTGGGAGGCTCTAAAAACTGCACAGAGTTCACTGTGGGCTGGGAGGGCGAGGGAGGACTTCACTGCCTGTGGACAGCCCTTGCCAGGAAGGCAGGAGCGGGGTCTGCTGCTCGGGATGTTCAGACTCTCTTGTGTAATTGCTCTTGGGGTTTTTCCACTGTTACTGATATATTTTTTTTTTTTTTCTCCTCAAATAAACTGGTACTTTCTAAAATTGGCTTTTTGGACTGTTTCTGATCCGCAATTACTTTTGGGAGCTGGATAACAGGGAGCTCATGTTTGTGTAACTTCTTGGTTTACCGAGGGGGGAGGCACACCGGGATCTGGCTTGGTGGTGGCCTGTGGCTCAAAGGGGCTTTGTCAGCTGCTCCAGAGCTGTCTTCAGTGTCTGACCCACTGGTGACTCCTGTAGGACCAGTCTCACGGGGCTTCTGGAGCTACTGAAGCTTCTCCAGGCAAGTAAAGCAGATGCGGCATGGCGCAAGGAGGTGAGTCCGTCCCTTCTCTGGTGATCGGTTTTGTGGTGGCACTTGGAGAGGGCTGTCCCCTTGCAGCCAGAAGGGACAGAGGGAGGTAGACATGGGTTTGTGTGTGTCCCCTGGTGACAGCAGCACGTTCCTGTGCCCTCAGACGTAGGGGAGCAATGTGCAGAGAGTCTTGCTCCACCAAGTTTCGAGCCAACCCTGTTTAACTGATGGGGGCCTTCAAGCGGGGGTAGAC
>JAHREE010147860.1:0-10539 GCA_033628505.1 Tringa tobata | reverse complement strand
CTCACCAACCCCCCCAGAATCTGAGGATGAATCCCCGTCCCTCCACACACACATGGCCAGTGCCACCTCCAGTGCCATGGGGAGAAGCACAAGTCCTCCAAGGCCCTCCTGTCCCTCTGGAGCAGGGACAAGGCTGTCCCTCTCTCTCCCCGTGCCTCGGGCACAACTCTGCAGGCTCCTTGCCAGCGCTGAGCACCAGCCTGGGACCCTCAGGGCACTCACCATGAGCAATAACCAGACCTTCACCTGGTCCAGTGGAAGGTGTCCACGGCTGGGTTGGAACTAGATGATCTTTAAGGTTCCTTCCAACCCAACCCATTCCATGTTTCTATGATTCCCACCTCCTTCAAATTCTTACTCTCTACCACCACCTTTCCTTCCAGCAGGCACAGGGCCCTCTCCCAAGTCCCAGCCTCACAAGACGCTCCGTTTGCTGCTCCCAGGAGCAACTCTGCCCATGGAGACCCTCCCCACGCTCCTCGCTCTCTTCACACCCCTTCTTCTCCCAGCTGGAGAAAGCTTCAGACACTGGTGTGTGCCTGATACCGGCTGCAGAGAAAAGGGAGAGCTTTCCAGTGAGGGGTCTGTCAGCGCAGGAGGCAGAGGTTGTTGCCAAAGGGCCAGTGAGCACTTTCCTTCCCCTCGCCACCCCCAGCGACCAGACAGACAGATGGACACGAGCCCTCATTCCCATTCCTATTGCATTCTGTTTTCCAGGAGACAAACTCACAGCTGCTTATGTTAAAATTCACAAAACACTCAAATAGCTGAGGGCTTTTTTTTTTTTTTTGGTTTTGGGTTTTTTTTGCTGTTTGGGGGGAGGGTTTTTCTTTCTCAGGGTGGGGGGTAATTTTCTTTCTCTTTTTTTGGAAGAGTGGCTGCAGCTTGGTAAATAGAGGAAGCGAAATTGAACTCAATTATTCCAGGCACAGTCAATGCTGGGGCGAGACACCTCCATCTGCAGCCAGAGCGAGCGTCTCTGAGGGGATCCGACTGTAACAGCCAACTGCTTTAAAATTAGGTACTTCCTTATTCCAAAAGCAAGCCAAGGATTGAATTGCAGCAACGCGGCGCTTGGGAATGAATTCTCCAGTCACCAGCCAGCCAGCCCCATCCTCGGGGTTTAACCTCAGCCTGTGGGGAGAGGCTGGTGAGTCCTCACCAGTCACACACACACACACTTTTCCAGGTCCCCACCAGTGGTGGGCAGAGATTTTTTGCCCGGATGCTGCTCTCACAGCTGGCAGGGATGAAGGGAAAGGTGTAAGGCTTCCCTCCGGTCCCTCTCCTGCACACACGCTTGCAATCCTGGCACTGGGATCAGGGTTACTGACGTGGCCAGCAGAGCTGGGCTACCAACGGCTTCTCCTACAGAAGCCTTTCTCCTCGGTGGTTTTCTTCCCTTTGTCTCTTCGTGGCCCCAGCAGAAAGGCAGGGAGAGGTCAAGGCACACACAGATGCACACACAGAAAGCCTGCTGTGTCCAAGAGCGAGGGCAAGACAGGCTCGTCGTACGGGAACAAGAAATATTTTCCATGTACCCACACACAGAGAAATAGAATACGGCCAAAATATTTATCTCTGAGAGTTTGTTTTCCCTTCCCTTTTATACCAGGGAAAAAGGGACTGACTGGTGGAAATATTCTTGGGAGGGGGAAGGTAAATACTTTGGATTCTGGCCTTTTAGCAATCTCTGTGCCACAGAATTTAAAAGCCAGAGGGTAGAAACCTACTTCCACTGAAGCCGGTGGCAAAACACCCCTGTTCCCTGCAGAAAAGCCCAAAATCTCACGGTGACTGCAGAGGAGCTCAGCCCCAAAGACTCAGTCCCCATACTCAGCATCATCCCCAAAGTGAGGGTTGTAGAGCCTGGTGTCCAGGTGTCCCCCTGCCCTTTGACCTCAGCTCTGTCACTGGTCTGAAGTCACCGGGAAGGACTTCTGCAGGAGGACACAGAAGCTGCAGCCCTCTGGGCATCTAATCTGCAACCAGTACAGGACCAGCACTGGGCACACCCCATCCGGGCACTGCCCCCTTTCTGATTTTGAGGCCCCCCCGGAGCAGAAGGGCTCCTGTCCTTCCTCCCGTCCCTCCTCGGGAAGGTCCCGCAGCGGCTGCTCCATCTCCAGGCCCGGCTGCCCCCTCCCCGCCGCGCTGGCAGTTGGGAGAATGATAACAAATGGGTGCCAAGCGGCTGGAGGGGACGCACCTTCTATTCTAATAATGACATGTCACCGCGTCCTGCCGGGCCGCGAGGATGCACAAAGGGCAGCATCTATTCCCTGCCAGGCCTCCGCTGTCTCGCTCCGTGATAAATGACGGTCCGAGAGGCTGGTAATGGATTACAGAGCATTTCACCAGATGGGGCCCAGCGTGTAGGGACTGAAAAGAATCCATCGTCCCAGGCCCAGCGTCTTGTGGACAGGTGTCCACGCAAAAGCCCTCGCCACCCACGCCGCAACCCATTTATAATTTTCCCTCCCTCCTCCTGATATCCAGCTGCTTCAGAGGAGAAGCCGAAGGCTGAAGGGGTCAGGGCGAGGAACCCTCCTGGCCATCCCAGTAAGGGAAACCTCTGCTGGAAACCCGGCGGCCAGGCCATTCCGCCGCACGGGAACCAGTGAGGTTTTGCTCCTGGCATCACAGGAGACAATTCAGGTGCCAAGCGGGAGAGCAGCACACAAAGCAGACCCCCTTGGAAGCCAGCCCACCTATGGGTTTAATGAGTTTCGCCCCCCCTGTGCTGCACCCCCTCCTTCCCACACCCCGGAGAGGACTCGGGTCGCGGAGCGGCACTGGAAGGCTTGCGTTAATTGCTCTCCAGACTACGGATCGATAGAAGGATTTTAGCCTCCTGCACACTCCATCCTTCACCTTTTCCAAAGGACGGGGCTGGAGGAGGGCGGCGGGAGGAGGAGGGGAGCAAGGCTGCTGAAACCTTGACGAGATGAGGTCATCCAGAAGCCGCCGGATCCCCAGAAGGCAGCTCAGGGAATCGACCCAGCTCTGGCTGCCTCATCGATATTCTTCCCAGTAGGGACAAAAAACAGCTCTCTGCCTCCAAAGCCAGAGCCTCCCCTTGCTGGAAGACCAGAGGAGCTGCCTCCTGGAACTTGGGGGTCGTTTTCAGCCAACTACTTCCCTCCTCTCCTCCCTCTGGCTCTTCCTTTTCACCTCCCATGTTACCTGCCTTGGTGGTTCCTTTCCAATATCAGCCTCCAGCACAGCACTGAGACCATCATGGCCAGAAGAGCAGTCCTTGTTCAAAAAAAGGATTACGGAAATTACCTGGCATCAGGGGAGAGGCGGGTGCAGCTCTGTCTGTCTGTCTGTCTCCAGGTGGTTTGTGTTCCCCCAGGGCCAAAAATAACACATATTTCATCAACACACGTTACCCCAGCGCAGCCCACAATCCCTGCAGCAGTTGGATCAATAAAGCCCTCAATACTTCAGCTCCTGAACTCCCAGTTCCCCTGTGGACCTGCTGGGCTGCATCAGACAAGATGCCCCATCTTCCCAAGCCCATTTCGGGTGAGACTTTCTGCTGTGGAGTTGTACAGTGCCCAGCATAACAGGGCAAATCTCAGCACTGCTGTCCCGCAAACAGGCAATATTAAGAGCCATGACAACACGCCAAGCTCGCCAAAAAAGAGCCCTCAGGAAAAGACCTACAGCTCTGGAACAGGCCCCACAAATCAGAAGTGCCTGGAAACTGGGCAGTGAAACACAGCCCTGATCTTTGCCGAGGCCTCAAGACACGACTGTGATATAAATTCGAAGTGATAATAATAAATGGCCTATTACAGTAAGCGGCGCGTTGCTGGGGGAGGGAGGGAACCCATCCACCATCCAGCCCTCCCTGCAGAGCCTCACACCAGCGACGAGCACCACAGAGCCTTTCCCTTTTTAATGGCCGGGAGAAAAAGGCTCCTGCGAGGAAGCCTGAGCAGCCCAAGGCAGCAGGAATATTTATCATCTTGGCCACCTGCCTGTCATAGAAAAATCGCTTCCTCCTTCCTGGTTGGAAGGCAGCTCTAATGAGCGATGGGCAGCCACCTTCACAACCGCGGCGGCTCTTTGCATAGAAAACAGGCAGCCTCAGCGCCCCACATGCCATGACCCCCCCCCTTCCTCCCTCCTCCACGTGGCAGGAGTTCCTACCTCCTGCTAATTGCTCAGCCAAGTAATTAGCTGAGGCAGATTTTGGCTAGTGGGGCTGCCACCCTGCTCTGCCAACAGGAGTCCCCTGTGCAGAGCGGTTACCGGGGTCTGAAACCCCACTTTGTACCACCAGGACTCGCTGCTCCCGTCTGGCTCCAGCTGTGCCTGCCTCTGCTGCACATCTCCATAGCCCCACGGGGACCAGAGAGCTGGCAAGGACCTCCCTGCCTGCCTGTCCCATCCAACAGGAACCAACCCAGCTCTACCAGCGCCTGGGAGACCCAGAAATACACCACAGGCAGGGGAAGGAGCCCATCTCCCTCTGCCCTGGGCAAGGGGCACAGCAGTGGTAGCTCTGACACCTCCAAGGGCACGGACAGGTCAAAATGTGTATGTCACCGCCGGGGAACTCTTTTGACACCCCATCCCAAAGGTGCCATCTTATCCACTACCTTGGAAACGTCTCAGATATGACACTCAGCCAGGAGGAAAATGCTTCATTTCCAACCACGGCGATGCAGAGGGAGAACCAGCCAGCCCCACTCCAGCCCCACACGTCCCCAGTGCCACCCACACCTCTCCCTGCAGAACAGCCTCTGCCCGTGCAGGGCAGACCCAAGCCACCCCGGGAAGCATTCCTTCCATCCCTTTGTCCTGCTGTATCTGGGTGTTTCTCTCCATCCCAGCCCCTCCAATCCTCACTGCTTGGAAATTCCATGACCGCAGGCCAACAGTCTTCACAGCCTTTCAGGTCACCCTTCCAGATACTTCTGGCCCTTTACTTTGTAGGGCAGGGCTTTGCAGCCATTAATAATTTTTGTTGCCTCTCCCTGAAGCCCCCTATAGTTTATTGGCATCTGTCCTGGGACATATGAAGGCCCAAGCAATAGCGAGATCCATCATTTTGCCATCTCCCTTCTCAAGTGCTTGAGACCCACTTTGTCCCTGCTGACCTTCTCCGTGACCCTTGATTTGCTTCATCGCAAATGGGAGTCCTTTATATTAATTAAAAGAAGGTGCCTGGTTCCCTGCAGAGACCAAAGAACTACAAACCACACCGCAGAGTCCCACTTTTAGCACTCTGCAAAACATGGCACTGCTCCAGCGCCCCCGGGCACTCACCCGCGTGGAAGTAGGGGCTCATGGTGTAGGGGAATCCGAAGGGCAGCGGCTGAGGCGGTGGGATGGAGGCCGGCGGGAGGTATTTCACCTCATTTTTGTTGATGCCCGGGCCGAGCAGATGGCTGGGGGACTCGGCGCTCGAGGAGCTGCAGGGGACGTTTTGGCCAGCGGAGGCTTCTCCCAGCTCCTTGGCCCCTTCGCAGACTTTGCCCGTCTCTTTGCACTCCTTAAGCTCGGCGGCCGAGCTGCTGCTCTCGGCCTTCAGGCTCTCCGGCTTCTCGTCGCTCACGTCGGCGTCGCTCTCAGAGTCCTTCATCTCCTCGTCGTTACAGTCCGGTGCCCCGTCCCGCGCCCGGGGCTCCGCCAGCTCCTTGGCCTCGCTCAGGCCCTGCGGCTCGGCGCGGTGATGTGCCGATTTCCGACCGCCCCGTCGGGGCTGCTCCTTGGGCGGCGTGGCGCTGCTGGGGACGCTGGGGTTGAGGGAGAGCAGGGGGGTGTTGTTGTGCCTCAGCACCAGCATGGCGTTCCTCCGGGAGAGCTCTTCCCGCAGCGGGTGGCCCTCGGGGATGTCGTGCACGTTGCGCAGGGCCGGGTGGTCCGGGGGCAAGCCGGGATGCAGGCTGAGCGGGTCACCAGCCAGTAGCCTTTGCCTGTGGAGGTTCTCCAGCTCCTTCTGGCGGATGATCTCGGCCGACATCTCTAACCTAAATTGGGAGAGGTAGAAAGGGAACGTCGATGGGGGAAGCTACACGGGTCACTTGCTACCCCCCAGCCACGTTGAACCAGAGCTCACAGGACCAAGGTGCCACCTCCACACCCACACGTGGTTTCCACGGGTCTCACTGGGACAGTGCTCCATCTCCAGCACACAGTTGATCCAACACAGCACCCCGCATTAGCTGCTGCTAGGAAAGGGAAGGAAAAATCCAACCCAAGCCCAGGGAGGCCACCCCCCCACACTCTTTACCTGGCCAGGTTTTGCTTCCGTAGCATCTCCTGCTGCCGTGCAAACATCTCTGCTTGTGCCGGCTGTAGGAACCCGTAACCTGGGGCCAGGGAGGACAATAATAGGGGGTTATTAATCTCAGCATCGACTCTTTGCTAACGCAGGGCCAGCTCCCCAGAGGGCAAACTGAGCAGGAAAGGGCAACCAAAAGCTGCCTTTCTGTCCTAGAGCCCATCTACTCCCTCGCTCCCCAGGCAGTGCAGCCTGACGCTGAACCATGGGACCAGGGAGGATGGTGGGGATGACAAGAGAGAGCAGCCAAGGCGACCTGCTCCTGTCACTGCAAAACAAGGGTGAAGTAGCACAACAGCAACGGGGAAACACAGAAAATGGGTCTGGGCTGTTGGGCTAAAGGACAGTTTGTCACATCCCACACCTTCCCACCACCCACCCCTCCTGGCTGACTGCAAACGTTTCTCCAGCACTCACCTGGTGTCTGGCACAGCGCCGACGGCACCCCAAGGAAGGGAGGTCTCAAGTGGGGGCCCAGGGCAATATGGGGTGCATTCTGGGGGGAGAGCAGAGGCGGCGGGTGCGATATCTCCCTGCGGAAACCAGAAAATAAACTAATGTTGAAAACTTGGGAGGATCCATCCACAGTGCCCCGAAGGCCCAGGCTCAGGAAGAACATCCTTTCTGCAGGTGACCTGAGCTCTGTGCCAGCGGCTGTTCTGAGACAGACTCACCCACATGCAAAACTTTTAAAAGGGAGACAAAAAAGAAACGAAGCAGAACCAGAAGGGTTCCCATACTTCCCACCTTGACATGTTTGGTTCTGTGGCCTTTCAGCTGGGCTGTTGGCTGCCCAGGGCGAGCAAAGGCAAGGCTGAAGATGCTGCATCTGCCTGTCCCCTTAGCAAGCTTGGGTTTCTGTCTCAACTACCTTACAACTGAAAAGGCATTCTATATTTTGGGATTCAAATCTGAGAAGATCTGAAGGCATCGCTGGCATGCCTTGCAAAAAAATCACTGTCCTTGCTGGGTGATCTTTAATTCCGGAGAGAAAGGCTGGAATTGAGGCAGAGAAAGACACAGAGAGGAGAGATGGGGAGAGGGATGTGAGCAGGAAGCACCACAGGGTCAGTGGAAAGGAGCTCGGCTGGAGAAGGGGTGGGTGACGTTGGCCAGAAAGGGTAGAGCAGATATAGGGTGACAAGTAAGCTGAAGTGGCAGGTTTGAGGGGTTGGGAAGAGGACAATGCCTGGAAGCAAGGCAGGTAGCACTTGCTTGCTTGCAGGGGGGTGGAAATAAAGGGAAAAAAAAAAAAAAAAAGACAGGAAGGGAATAAGAGCCAAGGTCTCTTCCATTAGTCAAATCCGCCCTGGGAGCCTGCAAGCAAATCTCTGCTTTCCGGCTGCACGTCTCTTAATTCCTTTTGATGGCCACTTACAACATTATTACCTTCACCAGGGCATCTAGAGGCAAAGCCAAGTGCTGTGCCGTTCATTTTCATTTTACAATATCTCCCTATAAAATCTGCTTCAGGAGAGACTGGAGGGCAAGAGAAAGGGAGCAAAGAAGGGGCGTGTGGTTTTGCAACAAACAAACCTTAGACACAACCGTGGTCCCCCTTCTCAGTGGGGGGATGATGTGCGGGTGTGGGATAATGAGAGAACCCCAGCCATCCCCCCCCATCCCACACAGCTGGGGATGGATTATCACCATGGCTCATGAAAAGCCAGATGAGGACCTTCTGGGGATGAGGCAGGCAAGGGAAGGATACCTGTCCTTTCTCTAGATCTTCCCGGTGTAGTTTTATCCTCATTCCATGCAACAGCCACAGCAGAACCCTGCCACACACTGATCCACAGCGCAGAAAGGGGTGAGACTCCCCCTCAAAATTCCTCCCTCTCCCTACCCCTTGCCCATCTGCCTGTCTCTGCCTTCCCCCCCCTTCCCGTCTGTCTCTACTCCCCTTCTCCCCTTCCCCTGCCTGTCTCCGTCTCTCCTTTCCTCCTCCTTCCTCCCCTAGCTCTCCTCTAAACTAATTGCACAGCTCGCTGTGTCTGGAGGAGAGCCACAGATCGATCCGTCGCTGTTGAAATGTTAATGCTAATCGTATAACCGCTCCGCCAGCACCTCGCACTTCAGTGGCAGCTCCAATTAATCTCAGGTAACGCAGCCCGCGACCTTCGGCTCAGAGCCGGGGCAGCAGCCAAGCGATGCTCATGTAATTACACCATGAAGTGTGTAATCACCTGCCCTAATCCCCGAGGCCTCACAATTAGCCGAGGCCTCGGTCGCCGGGCTGCCAAGTGCTTTGCCACCCCGGACAGCCTGCAGATGAATAACGGACAATTAAAGCGGCATGACGGGGGCTAGGAGGTGTCCGTTCGATCGTAATTAGCTGTAATCATGGGGAGACGAGCCTGGCAGACGTGCTGTTCGTTTTATAAGAAGCAATTTAGGAAATCAAGTCGCTTTTAACCATTCCGCGGCCAGGCAAGCAGTGGCTGTGCCCTCCCCGCCTTTTACAGCTGCAGAGAAGGGGACCCTGGAGGAGAGATAACAATGAGAGAAGCCCCAGGTGCCACCTGCACAGAGAGCTCAGAAGGAAACGCTAAAAACAAAGAGAGCGTCTAGATTTTAGCCAAGAAGAGACAATCTGTGCCCAGGAAGGAGAGCGTTTGATGGGGATGAGGACTGGGCACTGGAAAATACAAGGTTCTCCCTTTGGTGGCAGCCCCATGTTAATCAGAAGCTATTTTTATGCTTTAACGTCGCCCTGCAGGGCCCAACTTTGATCCCTGAAGAATTCACATCTGCTCCAGACCCTGCGGTTCGTTCCCTCTGTCTGCCCATCCGAGCTATGCGGCTTCCCTGCCTTCGGGGGCCAGGGACCAGCTCACACTTTGGACTGGCCAGGGAAGGGTGGGAAGCAGGGATGAACTGGGGAAGGGGGAGATGAGCTGGGGAAGGAGGGGGGGACGAGCCAGGGAAGGAACTGCTGCGGGACCTGGTCAGGCCGTGATGCACACAGCTGAGCACAGCAGCCCGTGGTGGCTCAGAAGGGGCTGGAGGTAGCTGGAAGGGGCTGGAAGAGCCCATCAGGAGCCACTTTGGATGTGAGAGGTCGGTCGCTGCTTGTGTCACATACACAACACATGCTGGGGATGAGTCCAAAGGTTTAGAAAATTCAGGGAGACACATTTACAGGTGCTGTCATCCTGCCTGCCTGACACAGCAGACCACACAGAGACCCCAGAGTCGTTCTTGCAGCAACACTGGAGCTCTCCACCAAACATGTGCATAAGGCAAAGCTGCTTGGTGAGGCCAGATAAACAGGAGACCAGCCAAAGGTCCCACGCCTGGCACCGTTACACCCATGGAGTTTGTGGCCTGAGGTCAGAGAAGGGATGTCACCTATGGCCAAAGGTAAAGGAGCCATCGCACCTCTCCTGCCACCCCTCTAATGCTCAGCATCAGCCCCCAGCAGGAGAGAACTTGGTTATCCTGCTCCCTTCCAGCCCATCTGCCTGACCCTTGGCGTGGAAACCTGGCGAGGGAGGACAACCAGGTCCTGTCCTGGCGCGGAGCTGGGAAGCCCTTCCAGGCTGCCTGGTACAGACACAGCCAATTGCTTCCAGCAAGCTTGGAAATGAACTGGCAACCCCGGAGTAAAAAAGCCCAGAGATCTTAACAAAGCACCTACTGTGCTTTTAGACAGCCATGGACCAAAACACAAATCCTTACATCTTCTCCCAGGTACGTATCAGCCTTCAGCCCCCTCCATTAATTTCCTTCCTCCTCTTCTTCCACCCTTCAGAGCCAGGGCTGAATTGCAGTCCCATACTCTGAGAATGTGAATTTAGCCCTTGGCAATTACATCTGATAAGCCTTGTCCTTACCTTGCAGAGAGCAATTCTGTGTTACTGCGTATTCCTCCCCCCACCCCTCCTTTCCCCCCCCCCNACATTTACAGGTGCTGTCATCCTGCCTGCCTGACACAGCAGACCACACAGAGACCCCAGAGTCGTTCTTGCAGCAACACTGGAGCTCTCCACCAAACATGTGCATAAGGCAAAGCTGCTTGGTGAGGCCAGAAAAACAGGAGACCAGCCAAAGGTCCCACGCCTGGCACCGTTACACCCATGGAGTTTGTGGCCTGAGGTCAGAGAAGGGATGTCACCTATGGCCAAAGGTAAAGGAGCCATTGCACCTCTCCTGCCACCCCTCTAATGCTCAGCATCAGCCCCCAGCAGCAGAGAACTTGGTTATCCTGCTCCCTTCCAGCCCATCTGCCTGACCCT
>JAHREE010147855.1:0-18141 GCA_033628505.1 Tringa tobata | reverse complement strand
CCCCGGCGGCCTGCTGCGGGTCGGGGGTACGGGGCTCACTGAGAGCCGGGGCAGGCCTCGCCTGGAGCGGGCCCGGCGGTGGGGGGCGAGAAGAGAGAGCCCCGTGGTCCCGGCCCTGGCGGGGGCAAGGGTGGTCCCCGCGAGGGCGAGTGAAGCTCCTCCGTGGGACTTGGGCTCCCTGGGCTGGGGCCTTGCTGAGGGGCTGGCCGGTGCTGTGCGTGCCCCCAGCACTTCGTTAGGAATGGTGTTCTGTCATCGCTAATTGGGAAGGCAGGAAGTGACTGCTGAATAAACCCCATTAACGCCACGCGGGAAAAAAAAACTCCTTGGTAAATCCCGGCCATTTTTATTAGGTAGTCTGAAAAATTCCCTTTCTTGTCATTAGCGCTGAATGGGAGAACATTTCCTGGTGTCTTGGGAGGGTTAGCCGGTGGGTTTTTATGGAATGTGGTTTCTCAGAAAATTGCTTCCAACCCTCACGGTTTGGTAATGCCTACTACGGGGAGGCCACTGGGGATTGTAATGATCTAATCTTGCTGTCTGCTACATAACAGGGGCTGGGTCTGTTAACCATAGGTTTGCCAGGGCCTCGGGGCTGTGCAGCAGTTAAATAATTTAAAAAAAAAAAAAAAGTAGATCTACAGATGTGGTCTGTTGGGGAGAAAATGGTGTTGTGGAGTTGAAATACTTAGGGCTTCTCAGTGAGAAGTAATTAAACATGCTGGCTAATGAAAATTATCATCAGGTGTCTTGGGTTTGTTTCTGAGTTGTAGGGCATCATGTGGTGTTCCTTGGATTGTAGAGTTCTTTTACAAATAGAGTATTTTCTTTCAATAGTGCTTTGTTTTTTCATATTCATTTTTTTAAAACTGTGCTCTGTGTTTTTCTGGTGTGATGTAACTGTAGAAATACAGGGCTTAAAGGGACTAGAGAGGCATCCTTCCCTGCCCTGCCTTCCACAGCTGAGATAGGTGCAGGTGTTCTTCATCATTACAAACAGATATTTGCCAAGCCTTTACCTCTGAGTCAGAGGGGTTGAACAACCTCCTGAAGTAATTAATGTGCTGCAGTGTTCCTCTGTGCCTATAGCTAAGAGGAAACTTTTTTGCAGATATCCCCTCTAAATCTTTACTGCAAATTAAGCTGGTTGGGCAGTCTTACAGACAAATGAGGCAAAGCAATGTTAATAATTGCTTTCTCAATACTATTTCCCATGTAAGTATATGAGGTTTAAGCCATTGCTTATGCTGCACATAATATATGTGCAAAAGCTGTTCTCCAGCTCCCATTCTCTTACTGTAAGATACCATAGTACTTATTAATCTACTGAATCTGGACAGATAGGACCAGCTGCACTCATCAGTGTCCCTGCTGCTATTTTCAAAATGCTGTGGGCAGCTGTGAAACTAAAGAATCCTGTTTCCTAGTGCTACCTGGTGTTGCCATGGACAGCAGGCTTGGAGGCTGGAGGGTAAGGAGAAGGAGTCAGAAGGAGGAATTCAGGTTTTAGTCCAGCTTCCTGTTGAGTCTTGGTGTGAAGTGGAGGGAGATGCTACTTTCACTATAAAGGGTGGATTTTTTTTCAGATAGAAGACAGCTGCTGTCCAGAGCCTGATGTGAAAGCTGTACTCCAGAAGGCTTTGATACCAGGATCTTTTCATTCTTCTGTCCCCTGGGGTATATGGGATTAGCTTTTCACCAGGGCTGGGCTAGTGACAGACTTCACTGGTGATCCCTTCTCCTTTGGTACTCAGCACCTGGCTGAAAAGAGCTCAGGTGTGCAGTGTGGCTTGTTTCTTTGAAATGAGGGAATCAGTCTGCCTGGAAAAGTTGGTTTTGTTTTTTTTTTTTTCTTGTTTCCAAATCAGCTGGACTCTGTTAAAGAGCATTTGCTGTTTGGAGAGGATGG
This sequence comes from Tringa tobata, assembly GCA_033628505.1. Lineage (NCBI taxonomy): Eukaryota > Metazoa > Chordata > Aves > Charadriiformes > Scolopacidae > Tringa > Tringa tobata. The sequence goes on along the minus strand of JAHREE010147855.1, from coordinate 16,232 downwards.
CTAACTCTCATCAAAATAATTTGTACATTGCTATTGGTGCAAACACTGCTACAGTTAACTTGTAAACCTTTCAGGGATTCCTGCTGTCTTTGCAGGGAACACTTAGATGTTTTCAAAGATAACTTTACACTTTTGCTGTTACGCACTGTCGTAACTCATTTGTACAGTATTCGTTCTGTGGTGGTAGGGCATTGTACTTCCACAGAAGGTGGCATGGCGCTGCAGTGTGAATAAAACAGGAGAGCAGAATAGAAAAGAAAGGAGTAGGGATAATAGATGAGGTAAGCAATAGTAAAAGGCCCTCAATAGTGTTACAATTAAATGGAGAGCCAGAAGGGAAACGTTGAGCAAGAGCTGTAGGCTGCCATTTACCCAGCAAACAGCTGTTCCGGGTAAGGATTCTGTTGCCCTACACAGTTTATCCTACTTCTGCTGGAAATTCTTTCTTCCAAGGTAAAGAGGTGAACGCCTGTTGTTCTGTTTGTGGGTCAAGCTGTTGGGGTTACAATTTAAATACATGCTTTGCGTTAATTCCACTGATGTTTGCTTGATGTGCTTTGATAGTGCTCATATAAACAGCTCTGCTGGCAGAACAGTGGAAGTAGCAGCTCTCTTCCTATGGACAGGGCTGGAATAGAACAGTTGTCTGCTATCCTGCTACAGCAGGCTAATGGAGTGGAAAAAAAAAGCACCAATATGGAGAGATAATTGGGATAAACTTGAAATAAAAGCAAAAAAAGCACTCTTGCATGCTTTCAACCTCCCATTTACTGCTGAAGCATTGTCTAATGTAAAAGAGTAAAAAAAGCACGTAAATTTTTCGTCTGTCAAGACTTTGTTGTCTTGACATCTGTAGAGAGAAACTTGCTTTGAACAACTTAAGAAAGCTGTGGTGATACAGTTCCATTTGGGAGATGGAAGAAACAGCAAAGCAGCTTTTGTAGGATCTTGTTATTGATCTGTGCCCATTAAACTTGGGCTGATGTCTAACATACTTATAATATGCAAATAAGAAGTAATGGACAGTTATTCACAAAGGAAAAAAGGTAGCACACATGATACCATCTCTAGATGGGGAAAACAAAATACTCAGGACTGAAAACATCTCTTGTTTAAAGAAGAGGGAGGAAATAAAAAAAAAAACTCCAGGCAGCTTTCCTGCTCAGTGCATTGCGTATTGATCAAAACCCTCTTAGAGGCATTTGCTGTAATACGCAAAGAGAAACTCTCTCAGGAAAGGCTTTTTTTGCTGCCTCAAGTCAGATGTTCTTTACCCTTGGAAACATAATTCTCTGGAATTTGGCAGTGGGTTGGGAACTAAGCGCAGTGCCAGTTGCAGTCTTGTGGATTTGCATCTCTTACACTCATATGTTGAAACACAGCGTATCTGCAGAGGGAACAATTTCGTAAGTCCAGTTTACAACCTTTGTCCGCTCAGGAGTATTCCTTCTGCCTTTGAAGCATGGAATTGCACTTTCCACTACTTCAGTACTGAGAAGATTTTTAGCATTCTGAGCAGTCTCAAAGGTGAGAGATGCAAATAATCCAACAGCAGCTTTGGTATGTTTTAGGTCAGTGCTCTGCTTAAAGGAGTTTGAGAAGGCAATGTTGAACTTTCCTGGCTTTTGTGGTACTGAATGTTTTGTTTATGTTATCCACTGCCTTGAGCTTGGATCTATATTTATGTGAAGGTTTGAGGGTGCTAGTTTAATGGGATGAATTTTATTTTTAAGACGGGGCCTTATCTTTTTATTACTTACTGTATCTGTGTAAGATGTGTGCTCTGTGAGGCACAGTAGCAAAGTAGTAGTTGGTGACTGATTTGAAGACAGTGTTTGTTCTCTTAACCTTAATGATACTAAGGTACAATTCATGCTGCTTTTTCTGGCATATAAATAGTGCAGTTGGCAGCTAGCCGCGAGATTCACCAGAAACGCTACGACTGGTGCAGTGGAAATGATGTGGTGTTTCAAGTTTGTAGTCTGTTTCTGTGACTGAGGTGAAGCAGTAGCTGTAGAAGGTACTGAGATAATAGTATAAATGGTTGTTAGGAGTGATAATGAACAGTATCAGTGTTTACCAGCAAGCATTGTCTAAACTGACAGTTGAACTGTCTTCTGTGGCTCCTTTACGTTGAGAGCAAGTTGTTCTGAACAGAACATCCTGGAACTGGAATGTGGCTGTCCTATGGAGTGTGTCAAAGTAACATTCAAAAAGGTGTTCAGTTTTTAAAGCTGCCTTTACACAGGCAGTTTCTTTTCCCTGCAGTGTTTCGTTGTGCAGCTTCGTTGATCAGAAGAGCGGTGGGACCGCTAGGCAGAGTGCTACTGGGGTGGCTCTGTCACTTCTGTTTCATGTTGAGGGCAACTGTATTAAAATGCTAAAGAAAAAAAAAAGTAGACTCACCTCCACGGAGAAGTGTTGTAGAAGATGCTGAGATCTGGCAACAGCGTGCCTGTTGCTGTAATGTGACCGGGAAGGGATGAAGTTTCCAGCCTGTAGCCTGTCTCTGTGGAGCTCAGTGGGTCTTGCAAATGCTGCAGTGATTCAGTACTTATTGAATGCTTGTTCATAGTTCTGCACAGCTGTTACTTTGGTGCTGCTTTCTGACCTAAAACTGCTAAAGTGTTTTGCATAATTGAAAAAGGAGAGAATGTTGGGTGGGTAGTGAAGCCCTGTTATTAGTGCTGAGTGATAATCCAGGCATTTAGAGACAAAGGTGTGAATGAGTTTGAGTCTTGTAAATTTTGCAAACACCAGCAGAAATTCCAGGGTGTTAAGGAATGGTAATCAGAAGACTTTCAAGGCTTTGAAATACACAGGTTTTTACTCTGTTGTAAAATCAATAATTGAGTAAATTGCAGGTGCCTTTTAAGATGTCCTTCTAAAAGGACAATGGAGTGCCTTCTGTAGGAATCTGGGGTAAAAAAAAAAAAATCAGAATACAAAACCTAAATTTTATTCAAGTGAAGCAAATCTTTAAAGATAGTTAAACCCCAAATTGTGAAGCAAGTGATAAATGGAGGTGTTCTGGCAGCAACAGCTGAGTTCACTGAGCTTCATTTCTTCTAGGAAATTGACTTCTGTGGTGCCTCCTTACAAGGCTTGCTGCAGGCTTTTTAATATTTATACACCACTGGGCAGTGACTTGAAGTGTTTGTTTTTTTCCTGAGTGAGTGCAATTACTTGGTTAATGTCAGCAATGCTTTGAACAGTCTGGTTGTGTACACCAGAATGAAACAATGATTTTTTTTTTTTGCCCAGCAGATTGGGGAGAAGGTAAGAGATCTGTGGNATGATTTTTTTTTTTTGCCCAGCAGATTGGGGAGAAGGTAAGAGATCTGTGGAGACTTCATGAGAAAGGATTCAAGAAATGCTCAAAGGTTGATCTGAGCCCAGAGCTTGAACAGGGCATCTGTCCACAGTGTGACTTGGGTGGAAATAGTATGTGGAATGTGTGAATGGGGGCAGGGAAGGGAATAGATGCAACATCCTTCTCCAGTAAAACCATAGTTCAGTGCATTCTTAAATGGTCAGCTTGTCAAAACTGCCTCAGGGGCTTTTAAGTGAAGCAAGAAATGGGGGGGATGAACAGAATTAAATAGGATTGCTAACAATGGATTGGATTGCAAGGTGTAATAGAAACCATGCACAAGGATTTGTATCAAATCACTGCTCTGTGTTTGCAATCATCGTGAGCTGCCTCCCGCAGAAAAGCTACTCTCTGCTGTACAGCAGACTCGGGGAATAAAAGTTCTAGCTCTTTACCACACTCCTGCATGGCTGAGACCTCCTCAGGTGTGGTGGAGAAGACTGTGTGGTGCTGGCAGGCAGAGGCCAGGCAGGGCTTTGGTGTACTTCAGCTCGCACAACCTCTGCAGGTCAGCAGCTCCATCTGTCACAGTGCGAGCAGTTCAGTGGCAAAGCAGCCTGCTTCGCTTCCCCGCTCCATCCCTGAGCTGTCCAGGGAGATCCACCCTCTGTAGGGTTACAGCAGCTGGCCAGGGTGGGTCTGGGGAGAAATCCACCAGGGAAGAACATGAAGCATTAAGAATTGGTGGAATTCTCTTGTCAAGATTGACCTTGCTGGAGAAATTGTCATATTTTAAGTCTCCTTATATCACTGGCACATTTTTCATGGTGAATTTGTTACACTGCTTATGAAGAGCATTGATGTTGCTTCTGCCATTGTGTTTCCAAGCTAAATAATTGTTTCTGAAGGTATAACTGCTTTCTTGTCTTTGTTGCCCAGTTATAAAAAAACAAACAAACAACAAAACAAAAACCACAAAAAACAAACACACCTTCTTACTCCTTTTAATTTTAAAATAACAGTAGTTTCCTTCAAAATTGCCAGCATTGTTAATGGTGTCACCTGTAATGATCTTGCACTGGCTGATTCAAAGGATTGTTGTTAAAAGGTTAGCAGCAGCACACTTATGGCTTTTTGTTTTCCTGTGAAAGTGTGTGCCTTGGCTCTGGTGGTAGGTGCAGGATACAACCCTGAAATGTCCGTTCAGACACCTCACACACAGCAAGTGGTGTGGGGAGAGATGTGTTTGTGGCACAGTGACAGCAAAGATTTGTCTCCATTCAAGAGGCGCTGATGTGGCTTCCTGTAATAAATACTGTTGTTTGATCTCTTGTGGATGAGTTCTGAGTGGCACAGGGTTAAAACGTGCCTTCCAAACATTGATGTGAGAGCCCAGTGGCTTTGAGGTCTGCTCATGTGTTTGGACTGTTTTATGCTTCAGCTCTTGACTGTGTTGGACTGGATTTTGGTTTTTTTTTTTTAAACTATAGATTCCTCTGTAATGCTGGAAAACGCTACCTTCATTAGTGCCTGGCTCATTTTGTTTTTGGTCTGTTTATGCTTGCCACGAGTGAAGTAATGGTCATATTGGGTTTTCAGGAATTCTTCGCTCATCTTTTAAGTTGATGCTTTGAGGTGATGTTTGAGAGCATCGGCCTGGCATATCCTTCCAGGGTGAAATTTCTGGGCAATGTTATGTTAGACTGTTGACTGGGCTGAGTGCGGTTGTAGTTACAGGCCTTGGGCACTGCTGAGAACTGGCTGATGCTGGAAGAGTGTGAAGGCCTGTTTGAGGCTTCCTCTGTGTTTATGGATTTGGGTTGGCTCAAGTTGCTCAACTCTTAAACTGAGAGCAGAGCACTTTAAAAAAAGGGTATTGTAGTAATGTGTTGTGGTAGCTCCTGTCTGTGTTCACGTGTTGCAAAGAACAGTAAAAATACAGCACTTCCCTGACACTCTTCTGCTTTTATTCCCCCTTAGGACTTGACCGGCATAGAGTCCATGGACCAATGTCGTCACACACTGGAGCAGCACAACTGGAACATAGAGGTACCACTGCAAATAAGATTCATAGTGATTTCAAGTACTCAAGCAGAGTACACTGTGGGGAGGGGAGGCCCTACCTGTAAGATTTAATGTGTCAAACCCTAAATTTACACTAGTAGCTCTTTATAACAGTGTCTGGATATTGTCGGAGGGCTGGTTTCAGAAGTACAGAGTGGATTTGTTACGGCTGGGAACGATCACTGGACTGGCACAGTAACTTCCCGGAGTGCATGTGTGCAGGCTGCCATGGAGAAGGCTTTCCATGCAGAAGATTATTGGTGGATACCATTTGTAATAAGTCATGCTTACCCAGTGCTCTGGGGCTATGGACAAGTGATACCTACTGTTAGTGCCCAAAGTATTAAAAAAAAAAGACATTTTCTGCCATTGTTAAATGTCTGAAAACTCCATTTGCTCTTTCTTGTGTCAAAGGCAGCTGTACAGGACCGACTGAATGAGCAAGAAGGTGTCCCAAGTGTCTTTAATCCTCCTCCGTCGCGGCCATTGCAGGTCAATACAGCCGACCACAGGATCTACAGCTACGTTGTCTCAAGGCCACAGCCAAGGGCAAGTTATCTTACAGTGGATTTTGTCCTGCTTCTTGGGTGACTGTTTGTGAGCAACAGAACTTGCAAGCAGGGAGAGGAATTTTTTCTTTGTATGCTGTTATCTCCTTTCTAAATATTTTATCTTCTGAAAACAAAATGTAGACCTATTCCTTCAGCCTGTGTTACTACTGTGGATATTTTCTCCATGGTGTCATTCACAGTGTGAGACAACCTTCTTTATCATGGAGTGTTTTGCTGTGGCATAGTAAAGTTTGTTCAGTTGGAACAAAGAACTGTCTGTTCCTTATGGCAAAGCAATAGTATTTTTTCTTTTAAGAGCTCCCCTAAAATTTATATTAACACAGTAGCAATTATTTGCCTTAATGTTTCGTAAACAAATTTGCATGAGCACCTGTAAGACTTAGTGCTGTTAATCCCTTTGTACAGTTAAGAAAATGACCACAGAGCAAAAACATTGCTGCTCAAATGGTCAGTGATGCTGGTTTTCAGACAGGTCGTGTTGAATTCTGACTGAACCATGCTAGTCACTGAAATTGGATTTGATGTGTCCGAAGCCATAAAATATTGCTGGGCTTCTTTGCAGTGGTTGGAGCACTGATACTCGTGTGTGCCTGTGTGCTTGATGCTGGTGGCCACTTTGCTTTAGCAGGCCTGCTCCTGGCATGGAGACTGTTCTAATTCTTTGTTTGTAATTGCAGGGCCTGTTAGGATGGGGTTACTACTTCATAATGCTTCCATTCCGATTTACCTATTATACGTTACTTGATATATTTAGGTAAGTATTTTTTTTTGTGCTGACTCATGTATTGACTGCATCAAGGCATGCTCTAGTGTAGATTTGGCTGTACCTCTGTCACTTGGATCTTTAATGGCAGATTTTCCATTTATTTGCCGAACTGACTTTATTTGTATCTTGGTAAAGTTCCTACACTGTTTAGTAAGAAATCTTACTGCAGAGAAAAAGAGCATCTTGCAGCCCTGTAAGTGAAATATTTAGTTGGGGTTCTAACTCCATGCAGCTTTACAGTTTGGGTGCCACACAAAGGGGATGCAGAACAGTGTCAAACTGTCTGGTATTCTTGGACAAACAGCTTGATCAGAATCGTGCTGCATTGGGCTGGGCTGCAGGTTAACCTGCCCTAATACCTGTACATTACCTGGCAAAACCCAAACTGTAAACACCTCTCCTTTTTCCCCTTTGGTGTCTGTTGTGTCTCCTCCCTTTACCGCCCCAAAGGGCTAGCTCATCTTGCTTCATTACAGCATTGATAGAGAGAAAAGGGAATGTTGAAAGGTGGTAAATATCCAGCAGTCCTGCCATCTGTGGTGTTTGAGCAGTTTATCCTGTTGTATTACTTTTCCTCCTTAAAGACATTTCCAAAGTTCAGTGTGACTTCAATGCATCCATAGAACTAAACTAGCATCTGTAGAGCTAAACAACATTGATACCTGCCTTGCAGTTAAGTTTTTTCAGCCTCAGAGGAATGGCTGTTTATTCTGTCTTCACTGGACTCCTAGTGTAATGTTCTCTTTCTGCAGCGCTTTGCACTCTGGAATTGTTGATCTTGGAATAGCAGAAATGCAGTTTTCAAAGCTATCTGGACAAAACTGTGTGGCTTTTAACAGCCTGTCTTTGACTAAATTCTTCAAACCTCACACTGTTTGTGTGGCTCATGCCTGATGCTTCAGAAGAAGCTGAAACTTAATCATGCAGAATTCAGATACTTGCTGATGCCAGGCATGAGATAATATTTGACGGGGGGGTCTTCTGTAGTAATGGTATCACTTTTGGAGCAGGTGGCAGTTTAGGTTGTTATTATAAATGTTCAAGGGTCTCAGCTGTGACTTTTTTCCTCCTTATGAATACCAGTGACTGTCTGTGGAAAAGAAAACCTGTTCTTCAGAAAGTCAGTAAGCTGAATTTCCAGTGTCCTTTGCTTCCTTCCTAGGTTTGCTCTGCGTTTTATACGCCCTGATCCTCGTAGTCGGGTCACTGACCCAGTGGGTGACATTATTTCATTTATTCATATGTTTGAGGAAAAATATGGGAGGATACACCCTGTCTTCTACCAGGGAACTTACAGCCAGGTCAGTGTCACATGTTGGTACATAGATCCTGGGGAGATGGAGAGTGGGGATTTTGCCAGATGGTATCAGGGCCTACGTGTCAAAATCGCTTTTCATTTTAAAGCCCAGCATTTGTCCCCAAACCCTTTAACAGGGTAATGGAGAGCTAGTGAACAATGTATTGGAAAACCAGTGACTGCCAGGCTTGATGGTATGCCAAGGCTGCAAAGTTGGAAAGCAAAGCTGCTCTGACTGTTCCTCGACCGTCTGTATGGCTCTGTAGCCAACAGCTACTCTTTGTAGTCCTGCCTTTGTTTTTATAAACTGACGTGGTATGCCAGAATCTGTCCTTCTGTTCACCAAATTGGAATTGACTGCCTGGGCTTGTATTAAAATGAAAGTCCAGAACTTGATGTGGATCCTCAGAATTGAGAGAGGAAGCCCCTGAAGAAATTATGGGAGGTGAGAGTTCCGTATGTTAGATCTGGGCCGATGGTGCTGTCTGTAACAAAGTGGGACGTCCCAATGGGTACTGCCTCTTCTGCAGCTTCTCTCAGCCTAGCCAAGAGAAGGGCCTCCTGCAGTGCGTCCCAGCAGACAGTTGGATCAGCACTGCTTCCTGAGTGCCAGAGAAGAATGTGGAGTCTGTATCTGCTCCATGCTGCACAGCGATGGAGCTCGCTGCCTCCACAGCTCTTCTGGGCCCCTCTGTCCTGCCTGGAATCCAAACTTGAACAACCACGGAATGGTTAGGCCACTAAAACTCAGTGCCAGTAAAACAGGGAGCCTATTGTGCACTTATCCTGTGGTCTCGTTAAGAAATGCTCTTGGGTGGGTGGAATCCAGAGACCGTAGATGCAAAAAAGGGGGGGTTGTTGTTGTTTGTTTTTTGTTTTTGTTGGGGCCTGCAGCATTATCAAGTTATTTTTTTCTTTAGTAGTGTTTTCATTTGATGTGGTCTGAAGATTGTGTCCTGTGTGGGCTAGAGCAGAGAGCTCAGCCTTGGCTGCTGTGAGTCTGAGGGATGAAGGAGGCCTCTTCACTGCCAGCTGAGTCTGGCCGGATGGTGGGGGGTATCAATCTGCACAGTTGCCTACCTGGCTTCTCTCTGAGTTCAGTGTTCTCCAAAGCCACATCCTGAACGGAATGTGAAAGGACAGCACTAAATGAGGGTTTAGTCAGAAGGTTTGACTGGTTCATCCTCCACTGCTGCTTCATTAAAACCGTGCTAGTGGCAGAGTAATGGCCTGGGTAAATGTTGTTGAACTGTGTCACACAAGTCTTGTGGGTGCTGCTTTCCCCTTGCCTAGAGACCCTGTAACTTAACTTCCTCTGCTCTTATGCCAAGGCACTGAATGATGCCAAGCGGGAGCTGCGCTTCCTGTTGGTTTATCTTCATGGAGATGACCACCAAGACACGGACGAATTCTGCCGGTAGGTAGGAGAGTTTTCCAAATAGTTATCTTCGCACTTTAAATGCAACTTCATTCACACAATCTCTTCTCATTCCCTAGCAATACACTGTGCGTACCCGAGGTGATCACCCTCATAAACACTAGAATGCTCTTCTGGGCTTGCTCAACCAATAAACCAGAGGGATACAGAGGTGAGTGTGTCCCTCCTGGCCTTTACCTGTCTCTGGGACAAACTTACATGTTTGAAACACACAGTTGGTTTTTGTGCAAGGAGACAAGAGATTTCAGGATTGCATGGGGAAATACTTGTTGTTTTTCCTGTGGTATCTCAGAGGGCCTGTTTGGATGCCAAAGAAATACCTTTTGTTCTTAACCTCTGCTGTTCCAAGTGTTGCTGGGCACTCCTAGTTGTGTGCTCTTTGCTGCTGGCATTCAAGCTGCGTTTAGTGCATTGCTAGTGGGAGTTGGTGGGTGTGTGCCGAGGATTAAACTGAGTGCAGAAACAAGTATCTAACTAGCTGTGCCCTTAATGCTGGTTTGTATTACGCCTGAGGCCAGGAGGGACTTGTTAGGTGCATTCTTTCCCTTTCAGAGACTTCATTCCACACCCAGTCCCTTTCTCCTTGAAAGAGAGGTCTTTTTAAGTATTGTCTTTCCAGAGCTGTTGATACCTGGCCTGTCAGCGTTTTGGTAGTTTTGCTGCAAATCAGGGCTTTTTCCCAAAGTTCTTGTGCCTCCTGTGTCTTTTCTGCACCTTCCTGTTTCATGGCAGGAGAGGCCAGGAGTTGCGGTTCTAAATCTGGGTCATTCCTGGCTTCATAGATGAGCTACCAGCTGTCAGCACCTTAAAAGAATGGCTTTCTAAGGAGATAGTCTTCTACTTATTGCTGTTTCATTGCTGCAATGCTTTGGAGTCACAGCCTAGAAAGCAGAGCTGGAAGAGATCACAGGCTTTCATTTAATCCACAAGTTGCTCTGATTTAGTTTGGAGGGTTCCTTTGGTAATGACCGTTCCAATTTGCGTGGTGTGCTGTGGATTCCTTGAGGGGGAGGTGGTATTCATTCACAGGTGACCAGTAACTTAAAAGCCCTTGATCTGCTTCATTCCCTGCTTCAAGACAGAGCCTGCCACTGGCAGAAACAACTTAATTTTGTTCTAAAATGTCCAGGAAGGACACTCTGCCATCTTTCCCATGACAGTATCTTCCAGAGTCTGGTCATCCTTAATATTAGCAAGTGTTGCCTTGCGCATGACCTGTTTAACTCCCTGCAGTTTAAACCCAGGGCTTTTTGTCCCATTCTGAGTGGACATTCAAAGCAAATTACTTCCTGCTTGATTTCAAGAACCTTTTTGGTTATTTGAAGTCTTGGGGTTTTTTCCCTTCAGTCTCTGTGCTCCAAGCCGTTTCCTGCCATTGCTAATTCATAGGGTTTAGTTTGCAAAATAGGGCTTGAGGCCTTTTCTGGCTTGGAAGAGACAGTGCCTGTGGAAGCTGCTTTTCTGGGCTGTTGGTGATAGAAAGGGTTTGTGCTGTACCCTCTTGCTCACCCTTCTGGATGGGGCAGTCAAGGTGATGTCTGTGTCTGTTTCCCAGTCTCCCAGGCTCTGCGAGAGAACACGTACCCGTTCCTGGCTGTGATTATGCTGAAGGATCGCAGAATGACAGTAGTTGGGCGGCTAGAAGGCCTTATCCAGGCTGATGACCTCATTAATCAACTGATGTTCATCATGGATGCCAACCAGACGTACCTGGTGTCCGAACGCCTGGAAAGGTATGATGGGACCTGAGCTCCAGCAATGCAGACCTTGTGGAGGCAGGCTCTGCTCTGCCCCCTTCCTCCCTCCAGACACCCTAGGTAGGCAGGTAGGTCAGCATCTCCTGTTCTGTAATGCAGCCAGTGGGCTCTCCTCTTCCCAGTACATTGCTGGTTGTAGATTCAGGCCACCCTGTAGCCAAGGAGCCGGATGTATCACCCGTATAGGCCCACTACTAAGAGATGGGTGTGAGTGTTCTACTGTTTTCCGCAGTTGGAACACACCCATAGTGTGCTGGAGCTCTGCAGGTAAAGCTTGGATGACAGCCAGGAGAAGCCAAGCGGGAGCAGAGGCATTGCAGGCAGGAGGAACTGGTGTCTACAGCCAGTGGGTGGGGGAGCGTTGCTGCCTGGGCTGGCTCTCCTGAATTCTGACTGCAATTGCTGGCGGTGCCTTGTGAGCACGAACTCTATAGGGACACGCAGGCTGTGTCCAAAGTAGAATGCCACCTTCTGGTCTTCTGCCTGCCTCTCCTCTGTGCCCCTGTACTCAGTACTGGTGGGACTGTACCTCAAACACTATGTCTGGTTTTGGACCCCTCACTACACTAGAGATATTGAGGTGCTGGAGTGAGTTGAGAGAAGGGCAATGAAGCTGGTGAAGGGTCTAAATAATGACTCTTACGAGGAGCAGCTGAGGGAACTGGGGTTGTTTAGTCTGGACAAAAGGAGTCTGAGGGGAGACCTTACTCCTCTCTACAGCTACCTGAAAGGAGGTGGTTGTTAAGTGAGGGTCGGTCTCTTCTCCTAACTAACAGATAGGACGAGAAAATGGCCTCAAGTTACACCAGGGGAGCTTTAGATTGGATATTAGGAAAAATTTGTTTACCAAAAGGGTCAAGCATTGGAACAGGCTGCCCAGGAAATAGTTGAGTCACTGTCCCTGGAGGTATTTAAAAGACTTGTAGATGTGGTGCTGAGGGACATGGTTTAGCGATGAACTTGGTGGCTAATAATCCAACTGAATGATCTTAAAGGTCCTTTCCAACCTAAGTAAGCCTATGGTTCTGTGGTTTCTGCAGGGGACCCAGGGACACATTTTGATGGCTCTGGTTTCTAAAATGTGCAAGGAATTGTTGGAAGGAGATAAAACTGAGGAATCCGAGGAATGAGACAGAAATCTTGGGCACTGATTGTGTGCTTCTCACCCAGCTGCAGTGCAGGAGAAATCTTCTGTGTTCAGTTCACTTCCACTCAGCCTGGGGAAACCCTTTGTGTGCTAGGGACTGTGGAGACTCAGCTTGCCTTTTAGGAGCTGGTGGTTGTCAGCCCTCTCAATGAGCTGTTAACTGATGTGTAATGAGTTTGAGGCTGTACCTGCACCCTTGGGTCTTCACTTTGGGGCCTGCTAGCCCTGACTGCTCCCTGCTCACGTTTGCAGGGAAGAGAGGAACCAAACCCAAGTTCTGAGGCAGCAGCAGGACGAGGCATATATGGCATCCTTACGTGCAGACCAGGAAAAGGAACGTAAGAAGAAGGAGGAACGGGAGAGGAAGAAGAAGAAGGAGGAGGAAGTGCAGCAGCAAAAACTAGCGGAGGAGAGACGGCGACAGGTGAGAACAAACGGACTGCTGGAGAGGCCTCTTGGAGGCTCAGGTTGTTTAGAAGCAGTAGGGCTTTCTCATTGGATTAGAGCTGCTTGTCTTGCTTGGGGTTTGAGTGTCCTCCAAGCCTCCTGGAGCAGCTGTGTTGCAGGGGACAAGCATAAAGGTCAGTTCAGTGCGTGCCCCTTGCTCCTGCTCCCTCCTTTCTTTGCAGACGCTGCAGGAGGAGAAGGAGCGAAAGTCTGAATGCCTTCCTCCTGAACCACATCCTGATGACCCAGAGAGCGTTAAGATCATTTTCAAGCTGCCTAACGATTCCAGAGTGGAGCGGCGATTCCACTTCACACAGTCACTGACGGTGAGCTTGGGGCAGAGCTGATGGGCTTCCCAGAGTTAAAAAGGTCAAGAGATATTCTGCAGGTGGCTCAGCAAAGCTGTGATTCCACTAGACTTTGCTAAATAGTGACCTTTGCTGAGAGCCTTAGCAGGCAGAGTTGTTCCTGGGTGAGGAGGTTGTCTTGGGGCCTGGTCCCACCTGCTTAGAAGAGAGAGATTGTGGCGGGGTGTGGAAAGGGAAGAAACTTTTTCTTCTCCTGAAAAGCTGAGTCTCTTGTTGTTCTCTGTTAATAAGAGTTAGAAACAGTGTCTGGACTCCCCAGGTGCTCTGTGACAAGTCGAGTTTCGTGCCTGCTGAGAAAATGGCTGTCTCATGTCTACAACACAGCTCTGGTGCAGATTTGGTACCCTGTGAGATGCCATGGATGCACTCCGGCTGTGTCATTGCTCCCCCAGCTGGCAGTTAATTCTGAGCTTCTTTCCCAGGTGATCCACGATTTCTTATTCTCCTTGAAAGAAAGCCCTGAAAAGTTCCAGATTGAGGCCAACTTCCCTCGCCGTGTCCTGCCCTGCCTCCCTACAGAGGAGTGGCCCAACCCACCCACGCTGCAGGAGGCCGGACTCAGCCACACGGAAGTCCTCTTTGTGCAGGACCTCACGGACGATTGACACTTTTCCAGAAGACACAAAATGGAAAGAGAAATTCATATTATTATTATAATACAATATTTTTTTTAAAAGACTGCGTACAAACGAGGGATCAGAGACCACATTGCCTGTGCCAGCTGCGCTGTGTGTGTGTGCACTGGCGAGAGGAGGTGTGTGCACGTCCTCGCACACCCGTGTACACAGCCATCCCCTACACTTGGAGGGCAGAGAGGGAGGGGAGCTGGTGTTGCCCCTCCGCCTTCCCTGGGGAGGAACAGGAATGGCAGCTCTCGGTAATTATTGCTTTTATTGACGACAATAATAATAAAACCCCAACAACTTGACATCTCGTGAAGATTTGATACTCTGCTGCTCCTGACAGCCAGAAGACCGGGCACCTGAATGTGCTGGGAGAGGGTGGGGGGAAAGGGCTGGACAGAATCTCTTCAGCTTCCCTCTGTGTATAAATATCTTTCTTCTAATATTTCTCTTGCTTTGTAATGACCAAAGGAGAATGGGGTTGACTATAGTATTAACTTTTTGATAAAGAGCTGGTTCGATTCTTACCTGTGTGGGGTCTTGCCCAGGGTTCTTAGCCTGCGTAGTGTAATAAACTCTGCCTCTAGCATGTCTGTGCCCATGCTTTCTGCCTCTGAACCACCACCATGGCCCAGTGCTGGGGAGGGGCTTCCAGTGGCTGTGCCTCGTTGATCTTCTGGCCTTGGATGGGTGGCTCTGTGCTACCAGAGCTCCTGGTGTAAGAGAAACACGAGTGTGTAGACACATAGGGGAAGGCAGGAGCTTGGGGCTGAGGGTGGACAGGACAAGTCCTCCTGGGATGAGGTGGGGGGAAAAAAAAGAGGACACACCAAAGAATGGTGGGTGTAGGCCTCTTTCCAAGAGGCTTGGCCAAAGAGCTCCTGTCCAAAGGGAGAGTGGTGGCAGCCTGTTCCTTCCCCACCTCCTGGTCACCTCTCTAAGGACACTTGCCTGCACCAAGCACAAAAGGCAGCAGGGAGGTCTCCTGCCCCAACCCTTTAACCCAGACTGCAAGCTGTAGTAGACCAGCCCCTTTTCCTGGCGGCTCCAGGGCCTGGTGTGGCTTTCTCAATGGGGAGAAGAGATTCCTCCTTTTCCTCCCAAAGGAAGAGCTGTTCCCTTTCTGACCACAGAGCCTTCTGCAGCAGCAACCCTGCTCTCAGCTCCTCTGTGGAGGGTAGATGTGCCCATCCTGGAGCTGCTGAGGTCCTCTGGGGCTGGACTGGTCTTGTCTCCCCACCAGCCAAGGGAGCACAGGGATCACCTCTTCCCTGGCTGGAGGGCTGGGCTGTAGGATGGGGTGGAAGCTGCCCCCCTGGTGCTGCTGGAGCCACCTGGGAAGATACGCTGTCCCAGGGTGGCATTTAGGAGGACTTCCCATCTCGATGCAAGCTGTGAAGGATCTCCAGGTGTGAGCAAGGTGGTTAATGGTGCTGCTGGATCAGAGACCCCTCTGGGGCAGAGAACCCCGCTAGATCTTGTTTCTAACCATGAGGTCTCCTCTAAGCCCCTCTCTGGGGTTCCTCCAGCCTCTGCACCCTCCTTCCACTTGGCTCTGGTGGCCTGGGGACACCATCCCTGACCAGAGTGCTAGCCTGGCCTCAGCACACACACACAGAGACCCCCCCCCAAAAAGGGGACCCAGCAGGGCCACCCCGGCCCCCCTTGAGACAAGAGGCAGGGCCCAGCGCGTTGGTATACATCATACATTTATTAGTGAATATCCCTCTCAAAATCAGCCACAACATTAAAAAAAATAATGATTGCACTACTTGGTCAAGCAGAACTAGCAACTTTCATTTTAAAAAAAGTACAAATCTGTTAAAAATTTCAATCAGTATAATACACATATATATAATACAACATACTAGTTATGTTAAATGCTACAAAACCAATATGATTCCAATGGAATGGAAAAAAAACAAACACTTTTAGAGCTTTAAGAACCTTTTTTTTTCTATATATTAGCCTTTTTTCAAATACATACATGGGAAAAATGAGGTAACTGTAAAATGTGCAAGTAACAGAGCAAAAAAAATTATATATATATATTTATATATATATATATATAAAAACTTTCTAACACAGAACACACGTCCTAGCACCTTCCGGGGAGCCGCGGGGGCCGCGGGGGTCCCACCGGAGGGCCCGGGGACTGGTATAATAGAACAGTAAACAGTCCACTATCCCACCACAGGAAATCATTGGTAAACAGTGGTATCTACAGCGCAGTCAGCAATCACAAACACCCTAAATAATTGTTTTTTAGTAATTTTTTTTTTTTTTGTCGTTTTTTCTTTTTGTTAATTTTTTTTTTTTTAAATGATACTTTTTAGCTGCTCATTGGAATAAATTCTGCAGCACACGAGCTGTGAGCTTTCGAGTCGCCGTCAAAGGACCGTAAGGCTTTCCTGGCTCCCTGGGCACCGCGAGGGCGGGA